>JAODAL010001490.1:0-228827 GCA_025379985.1 Phyllomedusa bahiana | reverse complement strand
GTTAAATTTTTGTTTTTGTACGTGTTATAAAGGGGAAGATCTCTCCTTAGGGAAGCGGTTTAGGATGGGGAGATTCAAATTTTGCCTTTTGCATTCACAAAGCTTTTGATATCAAAAGGGCTTTTGGGAAATGAGCTAGAAGCCAAGCGCCCCTTTTTGGATCAAAAAATCCTTTCTGAGCCATCTTTTTCCTCCACTAGCCAACCCCAGATCACCTGCTCTGTACTCCGGGGGAAACCCCCCGAAAGGTATCAAAGATGGGTGATGCTGGTTCCCTAAAATATCCTTTTGTTTTCCAAAGCCCCGTGGGAAAAAAGAAAATTGAGGATTTGTTCATCCAATAAGAGCGTTTGGGGCTTCTCCGCCCCTTTCCCATAATGCCTTGTGATAGCTGTGTTATAGTGACACGTAAGTCACTTTTTTTCGGATACTATTTTTAGGCCGGGTTCACACAAAGCATTTCTGAAATAACTTGGTTGTTTCATCCATTTACACAAGATTAATAAAGTTTTGTATTTTATATACTGAAATCCAACACCTTTTGTATGTGTAGCTGCAAAAATAATTTTTTTCCAGTACTATATTTGGTGAGTTAAAGGGATTTTTGAAATAATTTGCTTTTTTTTATCCATTTAAAGATTTATAAAATTCGTTTTTTTTGTGAGTGGTTTCTTTTGGGGGGTTTTTGCTTTCCCTTGATGAAGGGGGCTAATTTGTCTGCTGTATTCTATTTATTACTTACTTTAAAAGTATGTTTGCTGCCTGGATCTTTTTTTTTTTTTTTTTTTTTTTTTTAAACTAAGAGTTTTCACAGAGTATTTTAAAATGTGCAGGTGATTTTTCATTTGGTTTCGTGTAAAAATTCTTCGTTCAGCGAGTTTCTGCTGCTGTTTCCCCACATCTTTTCAATGGTTTTTTGGATTCGTTTTAAGAATTGACATGTCAATTCTACTTGGTTTTGCAAGTGAAATCCCTATAGGAACCCAAAAGGGTCCCAAAAGGCAACATACTTTGGGGGACGTTTTTTGGGTATCAAAGCGTCGAAAAACAATTGGTTTTAATTTTTGTGTAATAACTAAATTGGCCGTAGGTCTCATTTTATTATAAAAACTGTTGAATTTATAACCCATGATTCCATTTTTTGTTTGGTGGAAATGGTTTAGGTGTAATTAAGAGGAAATCCAATAGAGGGCTCATTATTTTTAAAGGGGTTTAATTTAATAAACACTTTTTTTTTTTATGTTTTGAATTTACAAAAGCATTTTTTTTTGTTGAATGGGTGTTAAGAAATTATAGAAAATTTTTTAATAATTCATAAATGTTTTAGATAAAAATTTTTTTTAAGAATGTTGGTGGTTTCGTTAATTTCTGAAGCATCCAAAACGCATTCAAAAACGCTTGCCAAAAAACATCCCAAAAAAGCATCATTGTTTCGTTTTTTTGGGTAGTTTTTTGGATGTGGTTTTCTTCTGGTAAAAAAATCAAACGGATCCCAAAGTTTTGTGAAAACCCCGCAAGGCTTTTTTTATTTTTTTTTATACAGAAGTGCAACGTGTTTTGTATTTGTAGTTATGTTGTAGTAGCACACAATACACGTTTTTCCAGATACTATTTTGAAGCCAGGTTCCAACAGAGTATTTGTATAATGACTTTGTGGTTTCATCCATTTACACAAGATTAATGACTTTCCTGAAAGTTTTTTTTCATAATGAACTGTAACTATGGCTTATTTTTGGAGTGGGTCTTCTATTTCAAGCATATTCCAAAAATCCTGAAAAATTGTGCTAGGGCTTATTTACGGGGTAGGTCTTATTCTCAGGGAACTACCATCTTGTCATGTTCCTGTTATTGCTTCTAGAAATGTACTACTCAATCTGTCAGACGGGCGTTACCATTTTAGTTTTCAAAAGGATGTGTCCCTGCACACACACTGACTCTGCCAGCAATGGTTAGACAATGACAGAAAGTGCAGGGCACCCCACAATTGTTAACACCCAATTGACAGGTTCAGTAATTCATTTCTAGAAGGAATAAGGCTACGACCACACAGCATAGGACAAAAAAACGTTGGAAAGCCAACAGCATTTTGTCCTATTCAGGACCACGTTTTGTTTTTTTTTTCACTGATTTGCGCCAAAACCCCGGTCAGTTTTAGTTTTTTGTCGGCCCATTCAATTGATTGTACGGGAAATCGACGGTAACACTCCAGCGGAATCTGTAACATGTTGCATTTTTCGCTGGATTTTTAACGCGGCTGTAAAAACCCTTGCTGTATAGACTACAGCACGGGTTTTTCATTGCTGTCTATGCAGCACAGTATAGTGTCGGATTCAAAAGCTGAAAACGCCAAAAATCCGACGGTATTACTGTGCTGTATAGACATAGCCTAAGAAAGGAACACAACAACCCAGAGTTATAAGAGATGCTCAAGGATGGTAATTCTACAGGGAATGGAAGGATTTCTTAAAACAGACATGTCAGGAACGGCCAAAGGTCCTCTTTAGGCACGCCAATATCATCCTGGTGTGTATGCCTGTTTTTTTTTTAAAGGAAATGTGTCATCAAAAATGATTAATTGGTCAAAGGGGTTGTCTCGCTACAATGATTGGGTTTTAATTAAAAGATCTTTAAAAAACAAGCAGCTTTGCAATATATGTTCATTACAAATGTCCTACTGATTTGAGTTATCCCTGTTAGTAGTAGTGCATTAGCTCCTGAAATTCCTATAGCAGCTGACCTGTTGATCTTTATCTCACTGGCTGTCAGTGCTAATGACTCATCAGCCTGAATACAGGTCAGAGCACAGAGCCCCTCCTGCACAGTATGCTTATGTAGGTAAGGGAGGGGGAGGGTTCTGGCTTCTGTGTAGCTGGATTAACCCTGTGTGTGCCTGCTCCCTCCTGCTCTCTACACAGATTGAGGAGAGGAGAGATGAGGCTGATCTGTAGTCAGTAGATGTGACAGCAGTGAAGTGTGTTACTATAATCATGATGTGTCTGTGGAGGTCTGACTATACTAATAGAACAGATCAGGGGGGCATGTGAACGGTTCATGCTCTGCTGTATTAGTGACACATCGTGATTATAGTAACACACTTCACAGCTGCCCTGTGTCTGTTCTGACAGGGTTTGTTTGTTGTTGCTTGAGATGGAGATTTGTATGCTAAGCAGGGGGTATAGGAACACTTACATCCCCCTGCTCTGCTATTAGCATACACAGCTTCACAGACCTCTCCACACTCATAGATCAGCCTTCTCCTGTCTCCTGACTCTGTGGAGCTGACAGTGCAGCTGATCTAGCAGCCTGCAGCAGACCTAGGCAGGCACACACAGGGTTAACTCTGGCAGAAAACCCCCTCTCCCTTCCCCTGCTGTATAGAAGTTATGGAGGAGAGCTTTCTGTGTGCTGAGGGGAGGGGGGAAGGGGGAGGAGAAGAGGCAGAGAAGAAGCACGCCCCTGAATTCAAAAATCCTTTGCTGCCAGACACATTGAAGTAGGCTGAAAGCTTGTAATGAGACAACTCCTTTAACTACTGCTTTTATGTTAAACACCTTTTTAAGAATTTTTGCCAGTTTCTTTTTAATTTTCCATATCCCTTTCAATATTTTTATATTTAAGTTTTTACTTTGGCCACTCAGCCTAATGATAGTCTGACACTTTCTGTTCTGTAGAGAAAGATTTTCAATAGTCTGCTCATTATCAGCACAAAAAGGGAAGATCTCTCCTTAGGGAGAGCACCTATATAGGGGTGTGGAGATTTGAAATGGCCTTTTTGCACTCCACGAAGCATCTGCATATCACAAGGCATTATAGGAAAGGAGCTGAGAAGCTCAAGCGCCCTCTTTTGGATGTAACAAATCCTCAATTTGCTTTTGACCCACTGGATCTTTGGAAAGCAAGAAGGGATATTTAGCCAAGCCAGCATCGCCCCCATCTGTATACAGCCGTTTCGGGGTTTTGCCCCTCGTCAGTACAGAGCAGAGCGATGCTAGCTTGGCTAAGTGGTAGGCAATGAGTAGCTCAGAAAGGGAGGATCTCTCCTTAGGGAGAGCACCTATATAGGTGTGTGGAGATTCGAAATTGCCTTTTTGCACTCCACGAAGTATCTGCATGTCACAAGGCATTATGGGAAAGGAGCTGAGAGCACAAGGAGGGTCAAACTGAAAGGAGACACCAATGTGTATAAATAACCCAGGATCCACTATTCACAATAGCTGACCCACTCCCCCTCCGTGCATACAGATCTCTTCCCAGGTCACAGAGCATGCCTAGAAAACTCTCCTATGAAAGTCAGTGGGTCTGTTCTTGTTCACAGGCTCCTATGTCCATGAAGCTGCTGTAAAGCATCTCTCTAAATGCTGTTACAAGCAGTGCAGGGATGATGATTGCCCCCATAATCATGTACAGACAAGAAAATAGAGAAATCAGCTAAACACAGAAGCAACAAATATGTATCAGTATCTTGTTTTAATAAGTTAAAAAAATTGGCGACAGTTTCTCTTTAAGTTGTTTTCTCTTTTCCTTTTCTCTCTCAGGTGATGAAAACCTATCACATGTATAACGCAGATAGCATCTCGGCACAGAGTAAGCTGAAGGAGGCAGAGAAACAGGAGGAGAAGCAAATGAGCCGATCGGTGAGACAGGAAGATCGCCAGACTCCCCGCTCCCCAGACGCCGCTACCAGTGTCCGCTTAGATGAAAAACACATTAGGCGCAGCTCGGTTAGAAAAATTGAAAAGATGAAAGAGAAGGTAAAAATGATTCTAATTTGCTTATATTGCATCTAATTACTTTGCCAGATGCGTTTGGCACCATTACAAGTGCCATTATCATTGTATGTATGTAGGCCACAGAGAGTCACAATGTTCCCTTGACATTTTTTTCAAATTTTTTTCTTTTTGTAGCGTCAAGCCAAATACACAGAAAACAAGGTGAAGGCTATCAAGGCTCGGAATGAGTATGTACTGGCACTGGAAGCCACTAATGCATCTGTCTTCAAATACTACATCCACGACTTGTCTGACCTCATTGATGTAAGTATCACTAGTTATCCCGAATTTCTCAGTGTAAGTGCAAAAATGATAATCCCTAATTCTCTTCAAATTACTTTGTACAACACATGGCGATATTGTGGCATGTTGGGATCTGTTTGACAGTTGTAATGTTTATGTGAATTTAGAACCGACTGCTGTCAAATTCAATCACACGAGGGACAAACAACATGTTGCTTTTGACACATTAAGGGCTTGTTCACACGACGGATCTAGCAAAACGGATCTAACAATTGTCAGTGTGATTAACATTGCTTTCAATGGCAAAAGCGCATCGCTGTTCTCACGAGTGATCGCCGATGCGCTTTTCGCGATCCGCTTTTCGGATCCGTTTTAAGAATTGACATGTCAATTCTTTTTGAGTTTTACGCAAGAGAAATCCCCATAGGAAATAATGGAGTCCGCTTTTTGCATAATGAAAGAGGATCCAAAAGTGCAGCATACATTTGGGTGCGTTTTGGATCCGATTTCGATGCCAAAAACGCATCCGTAAAACGCATTGGATTTAAATTAAATATAAAATTTTAATATTATGTTTGGGTTATACTTAGTTTATAAATGTATATAATAGTGTATGTATGTGTGTGTGTGTGTGTGTGTATATATATATATATATATATATATAATATAATATATATATATATACACTTCTGTATAGTATGTATGTAATATTATAAATGTATAAAATATTATATAAATGTATATTTATATAAATGTATGTATGTATATATATATATATATTTTTTTTTATATTTAGTTTTTAAATATTTAGTTTATAAATGATTTAGTTTATAAGTGATTGTTATTAATTCATTTACATGGGGTGGGTTTTAAAACTATTGGTTGATTTAAAAAAAAATAGGAGGGGGGCAAGTTCTAAAATCATAGGTGTATGTACAGTTGATTGACACTAGGTAAAAAAAGGGTTTTTTCTTGGTCATTGATAGGTTATATTATATTTAAATTGCAGTTTGATAGGTTGATTTAAATAAAGCATTGAAAAAACGGATCCAAAAAACGGATCCGTAAAACGCATCCAATACGCATCCAAAAAAGGATCAGCTGTTGCGTTTTCTGGATCCGCTTTTTGGATGCAGTTTGCATCCAGTTTTCGCAGGTTAAAAACGGATCCGTAAAACGCATCCAAAACGGATCCAAAACGTCGTGTGAACAAGCCCTAACATATAGAATACATTGCATTAATTCTAGTACAGCATATACAGTGACCTGATACATAGCCACAGTATGTATATGGAATGCAGTGCACTAAAAGACCGGTACAGCTCTAAATCCCCCTCCTCCCACTAGGTCAATGATTTATGGGTTCAGTTACACATTCACATCGAAAAATGGGTTCTGCTGGTATGGCAGTAAAAAGGATCACGGTCACTTTGTTCTGGAATAGGCAGTAAAATTAAAATGTTAATGATCCTTGCAGCGGATATCTTTCAGTGCATGTATGGTAGTTATGGACATAGTAAACTACAGGGCATAATGTGAGCGAAATTCATACCAGATCGTTTCATCTCGATGACCTTATAAAATTTCTTGTAACGTTTTTCTTTATTAAAGATTTCTGCAAATTCCAAAATTAGCATTAAAAAAAAGAAAAGTTTTCATATACAGGATAAAAACAATCAAACAACATAGGTAGATCTGCGGGTACAGAAGTTAGGGTATGTTCACATGGGTTAATTTCGGTGCACATTTCGCTGCGTATTTGCACTCTAATACGCGCAAGATGCGTGTCGAAATTACGGTAATCCATAGCTCTCATTGAGAACTATGGATTACGCGTCCTCTCCCCACTCGTACAATACGATCATATTGTACGTGCAGGGAGTTAAGTGACATGTCAGTTACTTGCGTCGAATACGCGCCGCGAGTAATGAATGTCTATGGGGCCGGCGGACTGCCGCCCCCCGCGCCGCGGGAGTACGCGCTGATCAGCGTGACTCACAAAGCACCCGGCGTAATTGCGGCCATACTGTACCGCAATTACGCTGTGTGAACATAGCTTTAAAACTTTAACAATGCAAGGAGAAAGAGAGCACAATAGAAAAGTTTTAAGTGGATTTACAGTTACCTTTTTCCCATCAAGTAACATATTTATCTGAAGTATTGCAGGTGCTTATACACGCTGTATGATGCATCCAAATCTTTGCTCTGTTGACATTTGCAGCTTGAAACGCTGTTCTTGATGTGAAACTGTTGGACACCACCCTATTATAAGTCAATGGGGTCTGTCGAGTGCTAATTGTATCACTTGATACAGCTGCACAAGGACATAGTAGCTAAGAGGGCCATATCATCTTACAAGCAGCGTCTTGTTGTCTTAGACTGCAGATAAATTCCTTAGTTTATGAATTTTATTTACTTTTATTTCATTTAATTCTATTGGACTGTTAGAGAGACATAAGGAGTGCTGTATGGTAAGATATTAGATAATAAGGGGCCTATATAGTGTACTTGTATAGGTGTCCTTAGTTTCCGGTGTCCTCTGACAGATCATTGTGGCTTCTGTTCTAACAAATGAACAGAGTCATCAATAGATACCTAGGAATATTAGGGCATTCATACTGCACCATACTGCAAAATAATACAAATTAATAGAGCTTGGGTCTGGTTCACATCTGTGTTGACGGTTCTGTTCATAGTCTCAGTCACTGAGGTGGACCGATTTCATGATGGACACCGAAATTGCCCAACTGTCCTATTGATTACAGTGGGGTCTGTTGCGTGTACATCATTTGAATGGAAAAAATAGTGCCGCATGCTGTGATATTTTTTTCTGTCATTCTTGATGAAATCTATGGCTAATCCTCCAGTGCAGATTTGAACCACTGGAATTTCAATATCATCTGTAGTCACTAGACACACAAATTTATAGATCAGGGGTGCACAAACTTTTTAATCTGAGGTATGCATTAACTTAATAAAACATATAAATAAAATAAATAAAACTTTTGCCTCACTGTAATCGGTCAGAAACTCCACAAATGTTCCCGCAGTGTTTTGCATAATTACAATTTTTTTTGTATCCTAAAGTCATGTCCAATAAATATATTTTACACTGACAAGCAAAATGGTAACAATGTTCTGGCCTTGTGACTTTCAGCTCCATATCTCACCATCCACTACAGCTTTGTACATGAGGCTACTGTAATTTTATATACAGTCATCTTACCTATCTTATACATAAATGTGACTTGCAAGTATTTAGTATCTGCTTAGTTATAGTTTTGCTCCTAAAAATCAAAATGTTAATTTTTATTATTTTGTTAGTATTTGGGAAATCTGCCTTTGGTTTTCAATACTGTCTGAATCCTTCTGGGCTCTGAATCAGATTCAAGCACATCTTGACCAAAATCTGATCTGATTCCCAATGTTGGTGCAGACTGGACTTGGATACAAAGACAGCTTTTTCTTCAACTCTACCCACAAGTGTTCAAAAGATCAAAACATTGTTACCCTTTTGCTGGTCAGTGTCTGTTCTTCCTAAATAGCTTGATTATTGTATCATAAGGTGATAAACAGCCTGATGTTACCCTTTTACTACAGTAAAGTTATTACTTAAACATGCGCCATGCATGAGGCAGTCAGGAGTCGGAGTCGGGAGTCAGAGGTTTGGGAATTTGAGGAGTCTGAGTCGGGGCTTCGGCTTGCCGACTCCACAGCCCTGATGCTGAAAGACCCAGCCACGTTTCATCTTCAATGCCCTTGCTGATGGAAGGAGGTTTGCACTCAAAATCTCACGATACATGACCCCATTCATTCTTTCATATACATGGGTCAGTCATCCTGGCCCCTTTGCAGAGGAACAGCCCCAAAGCATGATGTTGTCACCCCCATGCTTCACAGTAGGTGTGGTGTTGTTTGGATGCAACTCAGCATTCTCTCTCCTCCAAACATGAGTTGTGTTTTTCTACCAGACAGTTCTACTTTGGTTTCATCTGACCATATGATATACTCCCAATACTCTTCTGGATCATCCAAATGCTCTCTAGTAAACTTCAGATGGGCCTGGACATGTACTGGCTTAAGCAGGGGGACACGTCTGGCACTGCAGGATCGGAGTCCCTGGTGGCGTA
The DNA here is from genome assembly GCA_025379985.1 of Phyllomedusa bahiana. NCBI lineage: Eukaryota > Metazoa > Chordata > Amphibia > Anura > Hylidae > Phyllomedusa > Phyllomedusa bahiana. The sequence goes on along the minus strand of JAODAL010001490.1, from coordinate 219,685 downwards.
GTGTGTTACTGATGGTAGCCTTTGTTATGTTAGTCCTAGCTCTCTGCAGGTCATTCACTAGGTCCTCCCATGTGGTTCTGGGATTTTTGCTCACCGTTCTTTTGATCATTTTGACCCCACGGGGTGAGATCTTGCGTGGAGCCCCAGATGGAGGGAGATTATCAGTGGTCTTGTATGTCTTTCATTTTCGAATTATTGCTCCCACAGTTGATTTCTTCACACCAAGCTGCTTGCCTATTGCAGATTCAGTCTTCCCAGCCTGGTGCAGGGCTACAATTTTGTTTCTGGTGTCCTTCGACAGCTCTTTGGTCTTCACCATAGTGGAGTTTGGAGTATGACTGTTTGAGGTTGTGGACAGGTGTCTTTTAAACTGATAAGTTCAAACAGGTGACATTACTACAGGTAAAGAGTGGAGGACAGAGGAGTCTCCTAAAGAAGAAGTTACAGGTCTGTGAGAGCCAGAAATCTTACTTGTTTGTAGGTGACCAAATACTTATTTTCCACCATAATTTGCAAATAAATTCTTTCCAAATCAGACAATGTGATTTTCGGGATTTGTTTTCTCATTTTGTCTCTCATAGTTGAGGGCTACCTATGATGTCAATTACAGGCCTCTCTCATCTTTAAGTGGGACAACTTGCACAATTGGGGGCTGACTATATACTTTTTTTCCTAACTGTATGAGAGCTTGTTTTAGACAGGACAAGTTGTATTCCTTAATAGAACAATTTTGAGGCGCATATATCTTGGCATTTAACTTTTATCATTTGTTTTGGTGGTAATGCAGAAAAAGCAATGTTGCCATTGTTTTTTTGGGGGGGGATCGGCAATGGGAGGGTATTGCACTGTATTGATAAAATAGATGCCATGTCACTATTGACAGCTGCATTTAAGGGTTTACACAGGTGAAATCTGAGTTATTCCTAATATCAGCCATCAGCTATCGTGAGAGGCAGGCAAGGATTTAGAATTTTTAATTGTAGTTCTGTTATTTGGCAGATAAAACTTTGCTTGCAGTCTGCAAAAAATATTTCAGATATACCAAATATGTGTTTCCCACCGTTTATAAATCAAGTAACATCTCTGAACCAATTACCCTCCAAGTTGTCTTGGTTTTATGGACATCACATTCCACTTCAGTAAAGCCATGCAAAACTCATTTATTATCCCAATGCAGTACTCAATTACTTTTCATATGCTGCTGGACTTTCTAGTGAGTACTTTCATACAGTATTCAATAAATGCAGCCATGCATTTCTCAATCAACGCCACCATATAGCGCCTATTAATTCTCCCTAGAAATATACAAATACAAGTACACATGCACACATCCTCAAACACTTAAAGCAAACCGGTTAGTTGGTTTCTGCTACCTTATGTGAGAACAGGATTTGATAGAGGGAGAGAAGCTGAGCTCTGTGATATATAGGGTTATATGATAGAGGGAGAGAAGCTGAGCTCTGTGATATATAGGGGTATATGATAGAGGGAGAGAAGCTGAGCTCTGTGATATATAGGGGTATATGATAGAGGGAGAGAAGCTGAGCTCTGTGATATATAGGGTTATATGATAGAGGGAGAGAAGCTGAGCTCTGTGATATGTAGAGTTATATGATAGTGGGAGAGAATCTGAGCTCTGGGATATATAGGGGTATATGATAGAGGGAGAGAAGCTGAGCTCTGTGATATACAGGGTTATAAGATAGTGGAGAGAAGCTGAGCTCTGGGATATCTAGGGGTATATGATAGAGGGAGAGAATCTGAGCTCTGGGATATATAGGGGTATATGATAGAGGGAGAGAATCTGAGCTCTGGGATATATATGGTTATATGATAGAAGAGAGAAGCTGAGCTCTGATATATAGGGTTATATGATAGTGGAGAGAAGCTGAGCTCTGTGATATATAGGCTTATATGATAGAGGGAGGGAATATGAGCTCTGGGATATATAGGGGTATATGATATAGGGAGAGAAGCTGAGCTCTGTGATATATAGGGGTATATGATAGAGGAGAAGAGCTGAGCTCTGTGGCATATAGGGTTATATGATAGAGGGAGAGAAGCTGAGCTCTGTGATATATAGGGTTATATGATAGAGGAGAAGAGCTGAGCTCTGTGGCATATAGGGTTATATGATAGAGGGAGAGAATCTGAGCTCTGGGATATATAGGGGTATATGATATAGGGAGAGAAGCTGAGCTCTGTGATATATAGGGTTATATGATAGAGGAGAAGAGCTGAGCTCTGTGATATATAGGGGTATATGATAGAGGAGAAGAGCTGAGCTCTGTGGCATATAGGGTTATATGATAGAGGGAGAGAATCTGAGCTCTGGGATATATAGGGGTATATGATAGAGGGAGAGAATCTGAGCTCTGGGATATATAGGGGTATATGATATAGGGAGAGAAGCTGAGCTCTGTGATATATAGGGTTATATGATAGAGGAGAGAAGCTGAGCTCTGGGATATATAGGGGTATATGATAGAGGGAGAGAATCTGAGCTCTGGGATATATAGGGGTATATGATATAGGGAGAGAAGCTGAGCTCTGTGATATATAGGGTTATATGATAGAGGGAGAGAATCTGAGCTCTGGGATATATAGGGGTATATGATATAGGGAGAGAAGCTGAGCTCTGTGATATATAGGGTTATATGATAGAGGAAAGGAGCTGAGCTCTGTGATATATAGGGTTATGTGATAGAGGAGAGAAGCTGAGCTCTGTGATATAGGTCGATTAGATTAGATTATATAGGTTTATATGTTTTGGAGCAGGATTTCTGAGTAAAAGCAGAGTAAATCCTGATTGCCCTACCCACGTAGTGATTGACAGCTTTTATTGTATCCGGGTGTGTACAGAGCCAATTTCTATCACTGTATGTGGGTCGGGTTAGCAGAACTTTCACTTTTGGTTTTAGGAATTCTCTAAGGTGTTTGATAGCAGGATGTGTTTGAGAGACAAATTTAGCATACACATCATAGAGCTCAGCTTCTCTGAGTAAAAAGCAGACTAAATTCTGATGGGACTCCTAAAAGAGAATGTGAAAGTCCTACTGACTCCTCCCTCACCCACAGTGATTGACCATTTGCTCTGTGCATACACTGGTACAGAGAACGCTGACAATCGCTGTGTATGGGTGGGTTAACTGGGCTTCCACTGTACCTGTCAGAAAGTTCTGCTTATCCCACGAGTGACAGCTTTCCTTCATTCAGTGTGTGTACAGAGCAAACTCTCAATCAGTATGTGTGGACGAGGGTCATCAGAACATTTACCTTCTCTTCTAGGAATTGTGTCAGGATTTACTCTGCTTTTTATTAATTTGGGATCAAATTTGATAAACCTTTATATCCAGCTTCTCTCCTTCTGTCATATCCTGATCTCCGAGAGGGCAGCGAAAGGTTCCTTTTGTATACAAATGTACACGTTAATGGTGACAATCTCTGTACAGCGCTGTGGAATATAACAGTGCTATTTTAAGTGAATAAAAATACATGCACATAAATACAAACTAACAGATATATTTTTAGGGGGCCTGGTCACCTTGCATTAATTAACAGCAGGATGGGAAACCATGCTTTTCATACGTTGCTGGCTCAGTGATCACCTAGTACTACAGAGGGAAGGGTAGGAATAGTTCTCAACATGGCCTCTAAGGAGACTACAGACCTACCTTTGAACTTGTGGATTGCACAAAAGCAGGAGTAGCGGTCAGCAAGTACACTGCTTTTATATAACTCATGTGCGAGCGGCAGGTATACGTATCCTCACCCTTAATGGGTCTGGATTAGTCTGGTTCTGAGATTTGATTGTAATTCTAACAGCCAGATGGACAGGACCAGAGAGAACCAGCTAATTGCAGCCCTGCAGAGGTCAGTCCCGGGAGTCACAGCTGATTGCACAGGCATCACGCTATGTTTCCATCTAGCAGGGCTGGGGATGTATCTAGGTCTATTACAGATCATACAAACAGGATCATCTACTAACATAATAAACATACATTATATTAGGCTACAGTAAATTATATTTCATACCAAATATCAAATGTTATTTTTAAGTAAAAGTCAGTTCAAAAAGCAAGAAAATGTCGTCCTTCCACAACGTGCAGCATACATAATAAAAATGATAGAATCCTAGAAATCTAGAATAGAATAAATCGTGACTGAGTAAGGCACACCACTTGCTTCTCTAACACAGAACTGAATGTATAAGGAATGTAAAGATAATAATGTCCGATGCTAAATTTAATGTAAGCCTTGTAAATAAATAAGGAAATAAGATGAAAGTGATCAAAACTAACTAGCAAATTAGATTGGGTTAAAATTTCACAAAATAAATATTGTTAGGGTACTTCACACTGCATTTTGCAGTGTGTACAAGTATGTGCCCCGATACGCCTTCACTAGTGCTGTTAAAAGTATTCGATGGCCATCACCGTGGCCTTCCGGGTTGTCTGTGACGTCACGATGCCTGTGCATTGATTCCTATTGAATGAGAGATCTAAAGATCTCTCATTCAAATCCCCTATGGGGAAAAGTAAAAAAAAAAAATTTAAAAAAAAGTAAAAAAGTGGAAAAACAAGTAAAACACAAACACGAAAAATAAAATAAACACGTACAACGCCCTTTTCCCCTTTACAAACGCTAATCGCCCCAAAAAAGATCAAAAATAAAGTACCCATATTTGCTATCGCCGCGTGCGTAACGACCTGCCCTATAAATCTGTCATGTTAATTTACTCGTACGGTGAACGCCGTAAAAAAAAAAAAAAATCACATTATTAAGATTTTTGTTCATCCTGCAGCACATAAATGAAATAAGTGATCAAAAACTCCTATAAACGCCAACGTTGTACCAATTAAAACGTCAGTTCATCCCGCAAAAAAAAGTCCTTACACAGCTCTGTATACGGGAAAAATCAAAAAGTTATGGCTATCAGAAGATAGCGATGCATAAATATTGTTTTACACAACACTTTTTTTGTAAAGTGCTTCAGCATAAAAAAAAAACTATATAAATTGGGTATCACCGTAATCGTATCGACCCACAGAGTAAAGCTAACTTATTACGGATACTGCACAGTGAGCGCTGTCAAAAATAAAAATAAAAAACACTATTAGGATTGCAGTATTTTCTTCACCCTGCCTTCCAAAAAACGGATTTAAAACTGATCAAAAAGTCTTGTCCCCCAAAAAATGATACCAATAAAAACGTCAATTCATCCTGCAAAAAACAAGCGCCTAAACAGCTCCGTACACAGAAAAATAAAAAAGTTATGGCTCTCAGACTATGGCGATTGAAAAAATGTGTTTTCCTGTTTGAATAAAAGTGTTTTTATTGTTTTAAAAGCAGTAAAAAATAAAAAAAAATATACAAATTGGGTATTGCTGTAATCGTTTTCGACCTGCTGAGTAAAGCTAGCATGTCTTTAATCTAACGCAGAGTGACCACTATAAAAAATAAAAATAAACACTACCAGGATTGCTGTATTTTGTTCAACACGCCTCACAAAAACCGTAATAAAAAGTGAACAAAGTGTTGTATGCACCATAATGGTACCAATAAAAGCATCAATTCACCCTGCAAAAAACAAGGCCCTACACAGCTCTGCACACAGCAAAATAAAAAGTTATGACTGCAGAATAGGAAACAAAAACGCAATTTTTTATAGACCTATTTCTATTGTGTAAAAGTAAGAAAACATAAACTATATAAAATTTATACCATTGCAATTGTACTGACCCCCATAGTAAAGTTATCACATCATTTACACTGCACTGTAAAATTGAAGCCCAAAAAACAATGGTGGAACTGCGTTTTTCCTATTTTCATTGCCCAATGCTAAAAAAATACAATGGAACACTTGTGTGCCCAAAATGCACAATACACCCCTATATGAGATCCATGAGGGGTGTTGAATCTAAAATGGGGCGACTTCTGGAAGATTTCACCTGTTCTGGTTCTTTGGTGGCTTTGCAAATGCAACATGGCCCCACCAAAATCTGCTTTCCAAAAGCCAAATAGCGCTCCCTCCCTTATACGCCCTGCTATGCGCCCAAACAGCAGTTTACACCCACATGTAGGGTATTGCCGAACTTGGAAGAAATTTCTTAACAAAGTTTTGGGGTTCTTTTTTCCAGGATTCCTTGTAAATGTGAAACATTTTAAGCTAAAATTGCAGATTATTGGAAAAAAAAATTTTTTTTTTTTTCACAGCCTAATGCTAAAAAAAAATTTGTGAATCACCTGTGGGGTCGATATGCTCACTACACACCTGTATATATACCGTAAGGGGTGTAGTTTCCAATATGGGGTCTTTTTAGGGGTGTTTATTAAGTTTTAGCACCTTAGGGAGTCCCCAAACCTGAAATGGTGCCTAAATAAAATTGCATTGAAAATGAGACCCCAGAGTCCAGTAGATGCTCCTCCTATTCTGGGGCTTATGGTTGAGCCAAATAATGCGCTAGGGCCACATATGGGATATTTCTAAAAACGGCAGACCTGGGTGAAATGATATTACATTGCATTTACCTAGTCACATTTACCGTATTCCAGTGAATAATGGATAAATATTGAAAATCAGCAAAAATAGTGAAATTTTGAATTTTCACCTCCACTTTGCTTTAATTTCTGTGAAATACCTAAAGCGTTTACAAACTTCCTAAACACTGTTGTAAATACTTTAAGGGGTCTAGTTTCTTAGAAGGCGTCATTTATGGGGGTATCTAACATACAGGCCCCTCAAAGCCACATCAGAACGGGAGTGGGCCCTAAAAAAATGTCTATTGCAAATTTTCTTGAAAATGTTAGAAATTACTACTAAATTTCTAAGCCCTCTAATGTCGTAAAAAAAAAAATAGGACATTTAAAAAATGATGCCAACCTATAGTGGACATATGGTAGATGCTAGTTATAAACTATTTTGTGGTGAATAATTATCTGTCTTGCACGCAGAAGTTTTGGAACTTTCAAAATCACAGATTTTTCTAAATTTTCATGAAATTTTGATATTTTTTACAAAAAAACACGGATTGTATGGATAAAATTTTCTTACTAACTTAAAGCACAATGTGTCACGAGAAAAAAACAGTCTCTGAATCACATGGATAGGTAAAAGTGTCAAAAAGTTATTCTCACATAAAGTGACACATGCCAGATTTCAAAAATATGGCTGTGTCAGTAAGGCCAAAACTGGCTGGGTCCTTAAGGGGTTAATCACACTCAAAAGACCCCACTACAATAAGGGTTGGGTAGTGCCGGTGGAACAACAGGGAAGCTTAGGGCTTGTTCACACGACGTTTTGGATCCGTTTTGGATGCATTTTACGGATCCGTTTTCAACCTGCGAAAACTGGATGTAAACTGAAAAAAAGGGACCCAAAAAACGCAAAAGCGATCCTTTTTTTTGGATGTAATTGGATGCGTTTTGCTGGTTTTCGACCCGTTTTTTGGATCCTTTTTTAAATGCTTTTTTTAAAATAAACCTACAAACTGCAATTTAAATTAATATAACCTATCAATGACAAGAAAAAAATTTTTTACCTATGTCAGTCGTGTACATACACCTATGATTTTAGAACCCCTCCCCCTATTTTTTTTTTTTTAAATCAACCCAATATTTTTCAAACCCACCCCAGTAAATTAATTAATAAAAATCATTTTTTTAAAATATTTTTTAAATATATATATAAATATATAATATTTTTAAAATTTTTTAAATATATATATATATTTATGTACAATATAAAAAATGTACATTTATTTTTACTATTATAAAATTTTTAATTTACATACATTTAAACTTTTGTATAAAATTTATATATAATTTTATTATAATATATATATATATACTATTATATACATTTATATTATATAAAATTTTATATTTACATACATTTATAAACTAATAAACCCAAAGTTTTTAATATTAAAATTTGTTAATTTTTTTAAAAATCCAATGCGTTTTAGGGGATGCTTTTTTGGGCACGAAAACGGATCTAAAACGCACCCAAATGTAGCTCCCTTTTTCCCACCCGCTTTGGGGATGCAAAACGCACTCCATTATTTCCCCTTTGGGGGTTTCTCTTTCGTAAAACGCAAAAAGAATTGAATGTCAATTCTTAAAAAGGGTCCGAAAAACAAAATCGCGAAAAGCGCATCGGCAAACACTCGTGTGAAAAAGCGATGGCCTTGGCCATTGAAAGCAATTTAATACACTGACAATTGTCGATCCGTTTTTTGGGTCCGAAAAAAAGGGATCACAAAAAACGTCGTGTGAACAAGCCCTTACAGTGACGTACATCTGTGTGTGAGAGCCCATCCACCATTGGCACTTAACTCTAATTGTTTTGGGTCTAAGGGGGTCTGGTGAGTGTGATTCTTTTGGAAGTGCCTGCTTTTCTTGGTGAAGGTTGTATTTTTTTTTTTTTTTTTTTTTGTTAATAGACGTCCACCATTTACTGAGGTACAGTACTGTATATACCTGTTAACTGAGGATCAAGAAAATAAGTCATTCCTGAAAATGAGCACTAACCCATCTTTCAGAGCAAGTCCCTGTCTTATTTTCAGAGAAACATTCTTTTTAACGTATTTATGTGCCAAAATACGCCCTGAAAATATGCTGTGTGAATATACCGTTAAAGTAACAGTCTACCAGTCTGAAACTTAAGCAACATTGGTGAACAAGGTCTTGTGATGACATCTGATTTGTCTATTTCAGTAAATACTTGTGTTTCTCATAAAATCCCAGTTCTGGAGCATTTTTCCTTAGATCTCAACCTTGTGTGGTTCATCTGATATTCTTCCTAGAAATTTTTTTTACTAATCTTTCAGCTGGGTGTTGCTTATTGAGGGGTTGTCCCTGCATAGTCTGACATTGTGCTATAAGAGTCCATGTGTGCAGGGACACACCCATTTTGAACACTGGGAATGGTAACACCCAGCTGACAGATTCAGTAATACAGGTCTAGAAGGAATAACCGAGGAACAGCACAACACAGAGATATAAGGGAAGATGCTCCAAAATTGTTATTTCATGTGGAACACAAGGATTTACTAAAAGGGCATCTCAGAAGATGTGTCAAATCCTCTTTAATATATTCCTTTACGGGGGACGACTGTGAAATGTGTCCTTTCACTAGTGGATAGGAGGATTTCAGGCATGTTTCCACATGATGCTCTTGTTTGCGGATGAAGATGATTACCCAAACATTCCTGATCATTGCCTTTATCCATCGATCAAATGCTTTGCATGTTTGATGGAGGCGTAAAAATGATTGCGTGTCAGCGGCATAGCCTCCCAATTACATGCGACTGCGCTGGGGACAGGACTGTGAAGTGGTTCAGTTGTACATTAGCACGTTTATTTCCTTTGAACTTCATGCTGTATATGAGCACTCATGATGGCCACTGAAGGACCATTGGTAAATTTTCCCCCTCTTCCCACTTGTTTCTGCACCAACTTCTAGAGTTATAAAGGTAGAGCCGTTTGATTATGTTTGTGTATTAGTGTTATATCGATATTTGTTCTACCGTTACAGTGCTGTGACCTGGGCTACCACTCAAGCTTGCATCGTGCCCTGCGCACCTTCCTCTCTGCAGAGTTTAATCTGCAGCACTCGAAACAAGAGGGGCTGGAAGCACTGGAAAATGCCACCGAAAACCTAGATGCTACTTCAGACAAGCAACGTCTCATGGAATCTTCCAATAGTGTCTTCTGTCCTCCTGTGAGGTTTGAGTTCCAGCCGCACATGGGGGATAATGTAAGTATCATTACATTATAATCTACAGAAACCGATTTGGTGTAGTTTACAGATAGCTTTGTAAGGACCCTGACCCAGGGTCCCCAATACGGTATACTATTTCATATTTCTTCATAGTTAGTTTAAAGCCAAGATGGTGGCCAAATCACTCTTAAAGCATTTCGATCCTGATTTAGCATTCAGCAAAGGAGAGTTTTGTTTAAAGGGAATGTGTCATCAAAAATGAGTTGTTGTTTAAGTCCCGTTTTTATGTTAAACACATTTTTTAGGAATTTTTTTTTTTTTTCATATCACTTTCAATATTTTTTTAACAATTCTTGAGTTTTTACTTTGGCCCCTAAGCCTTGTTTGCACTGCTTTAACCGCAGTCAGAGAGATGCTTTACAGTAGCTTCTGCACATAGGAGACTTAAAACTGACTCCGTCCCTTCATTCTAAGGAGTTTTTCTTCATGCTCTGTGACCTGGAAGAAGTCGTTGGGAGAGAGGGGAAAGGGGGAACTGGACTATCTCCCTTTGTGTTGGTGGATCCGGGTTTTATCTATTCACATGGGGTCTCCTTTTGTTTACCCTTTTTGTGCTCATAAAGAGCAGACAACGAGAATCTTTTCTACAAAACCCGGGAATGTCAGACATTATTAGGCTTTGTGGCCAAGTGAAAACGCCGGGCTTAAAATTATTAAAAAAATTAAAGATATGGAAAATTAAAAAAAATATATAACCAATAACTCTTAAAAAATGTGTTTAACATAAAAACGTGAGTTAAACAATAAGTCATTTTTGATGACACATTCCCTTTAAGTGAAGTGAAGCTCTGGTTAAAAACTGAAAGCTGAACAGGTCATTCACCCGCCTTCCCCAAAAAACAAAAAAATCCTAACTTTGTTTTGATGCTCGATTGCAGGTTATCTGGGTTTATCTGGCCGGCTTTCTTATGATCATTACTAACATGGGGTCATAGTGCGCCTTCCAGAGGCGTACAGAGTTCTTTTTTTCCCCCAAAAAAGGGAAGATTATTTATTCAGATTAATTGGATTTTGATGCCTCTAAACAAATACTTTCATCCATCAATAGTGTGGGATGCGTGTTAAGTATTCTAAATACCCACAGATAAGGCTTTTATAGAGTGCCAGTCACACGGTTATAGGCTGTGTACCATGCTGGCTAACAGTCTCATGATTATGTCCACACTGTTTTATTAGGTGGCTTGCCCAGCACACTCTAAGTACACTCCACAAAGTACAGAAACAACTAAACTTGAGGTGCTAGTTGATATTTTGGCCAAAACTGCAAAATATGTCAATTGTAAGGATTCTCAAAGACAACAAGGAAACCCTCGAGAAACCATGTTGTGTTGAAGTGAAAAATACAGTTCTTATTTCTACAGGAAATTTGGGGAGAGAAAAAAGATTCACTTGGCAGTCTCCCTTCTACATAATGTGGCCAGTTAATACATTTTGGGTATTATTGTTAATTAGTGACTTATTCTTTCTTGGTCTCCAGGTCTCTCAGCTATGTGCACAGCAGCCCCTACAGGGAGAGTTGGCACAGAGGTGCCAACAGTTGCAGTGTCGGTTGTCCACATTACATATAGAAAATGAAGAGGTAAGTAGTCCTATTTGCACTTTGTTTCCAATTTATTAGATATGAGCCCAAAACACCCAACTGTAGACAGCTGTTTTGGGGTTCTTACCCTACATCAGTACAAAGTAGGGTACTGGTTAACTAGAAGAAGATGTCTTAGGCCATGTTCACACGGCTTATTTTGACGTGGATTTGGACGGGGTTTTCGGAGCGTTTCAGCTCCCAAAACCTCGCCTGAAACACGCTTCTTTAGAAGAGGTTTTAGAGGCGTTTCTCAGCAAGGTTTTGGATGAGGTTTTTGACGAGGTTTTCACCCATACAAATTAATAGCCAGGACAAAAACTGCGCCGAAAAACACGCCTAAAACACGCTTCAAAAATTGACATGACATTTCTTTTTCAGCGCTTCCAAAGAACGCGTTAAAACCTCGTCTTGTGTGAACTACAACGAGGTTTTACATAGGAATCAATTAAATGAACTGGGGGCGTTTTGGAAGCATTTTGGGCGAGGAACCGCGCCGAAAACCCCGTCCAACACCATGTCAAAATAAGCCGTGTGAACATACTCTTAGACACTGCTCAGGGCGTTATAGATTCTGATTGAAGAGGCCAGTGGTATGGATGGAGGCGTAACTTGAAACTTCTGGGCCCTGGTGCAAAAAGTGAAATGGGCCCTTCAGTTACCATGTGCCATTGACAATGCTATAGCAGAAGGGCTTTTGGTGGCCCTCAGGCTACCTCTGCACCCCCTATAGCTACGCCCCTGGCTATGGAGACTTATTTATTAGGCAATGTTCCATGGAAGAAAACTAAAAGTATGCAAATTTGCTCTCCAGAGGGCTGAAAATGCTCTCATACCAGCCAAACTAGGTTTATAGGAGGCTCTGCTCCTTAAAGTGGATCCTTGCTATAGACCCCATCCTTGTGCAAACATAGAACGGGATTCTTTACTGTAAGAGCCGTGAGACTGTGGAACTCTCTGCCAGAGGAACTTGTCATGGTGAATTCACTGACATAGTTCAAAAATGAATTTCTAGAGTGTAATAATATAACAAGTTATAGTGACTAGGATTCTGGAGAAGGGTCGTTGATCCAGGGATTTATTCCGATTGTCAGATTGGAGTCGGGAAGGAATTTTTCCCTAAAATAAGGACAATTGGCTTCTACCTCATGGCTTTGCCTTCCTTTGGATCAACATTATAAGAAAATAGGCTGAACTTGATGGACGTCTGTCTTTTTTCAGCCTTACAGACTATGTCACTTTTTGTGTGACGTTGCACTTTTTTATGCATTTAGGTGAAATTAGCACATACTGGGGCTTTGAAAAAAAGAAAGAAAACCTATTGAATAACTTGCTTTACAGTACTGTTGTACTGCTTTTGCATTGCAGGTTGTACTATGTATCATTCAGAATTGACTGTACAATTCTTTCAGCATATGAGCATTACCTGTGTAAACGGCACATGCTCTGATGGGCAAACTAAGAATAGTAGTTATTACACCATGATCTATACAGTTATCTGATGCAAGAAATATTCAGACATTAACCAGCACACATTTCAGCAAACAGAGTTGCATTACATGATCTCAGCTGAGGTGTTATGGATGTCTCTGTCAACAAGGAGCTAGTAGCATCCTACGGGAGTGTGCATACCGCTGTGGGCTAGAATTGAGTCAGTCACTCTACATCAATACAAGACTAGTAAAGTGAAATATCTGCAAAGTGTTTTCAAAGTTATGTTTCTAGACTCTATCTGCAAAAAATCAATTGATATTCAGAGGCGAACCACTGCATAGTAATAGAAGAGCTGCTTATAGGAGTATCACTAGTGCTGGAACAAACTTTGTTATCCGACTGCATTGTCTGTGGAGAGTGGAAAATGAACGGTCTAGATTTCTTGAACTCAATAACCAAACCTGTCCTGACAGTGAATACCATCCCACTGTCACACGGCATACATCTGCTTAAAGGGAACTGCTGCCCTATCTGAGAGCAGGATGTGATAGAGGGAGAAAATGGGAGATATGTGAGGTATGATTTAGAGCTGGATTAAAAAGCACAGAAAAAAATCTAAGTGAAAGTACTAGTAACCCCACCCACATATAGTGATTGATCGTTTTCTCTGTACGCAAACTAATCGGAGAAAGCTGTCCGTTACTTTAAGTGGACGGGGTCAGGAGGACCGGTCCCTATTTTCTCTGCTTGTTACGCAAAACTCCTGCTCCATATAACCCTATAGAGCTCAGCTTCTCTCCTCTATCATATACCCCTATATATCACAGAGCTCAGCTTCTCTCCCTCTATCATATAACGCTATATATCACAGAGCTCAGCTTCTCTCCCTTTATCATATAACCTTATATATCACAGAGCTCAGCTTCTCTCCTCTATCATATACCCCTATATATCAAAAGAGCTCAGCTTCTCTCCCTCTATCATATAACCCTATATATCACAGAGCTCAGCGTTTCTCCTCTATCATATAACACTATACATCACAGAGCTCAGCTTCTCGTCCTCTATAATATATCCCTATATATTACAGAGCTCAGCTTCTCTCATCGCTCATATAACCCTATATATCACAGAGCTCAGCTTCTCTCCTCTATCATATAACCCTCTATATCACAGAGCTCAGCTTCTCTCCTCTATTATATAATCCTATATATCACAGAGCTCAGCTACTCTCCCTCTATCATATAACCCTATATATGACAGAGCTCAGCTTCTCTCCTCTATTATATAATCCTATATATCACAGAGCTCAGCTACTCTCCCTCTATCATATAACCCTATATATCACAGAGCTCAGCTTCTCACCTCTATCATATAACCTTATATATCACAGAGCTCAGCTTCTCTCCTCTATTATATAATCCTATATATCACAGAGCTCAGCTCCTCTCCCTCTATCATATACCACTATATATCACAGAGCTCAGCTTCTCACCTCTATCATATAACCCTATATATCACAGAGATCAGCTTTTCTCCTCTCTCATATAACCTTATATATCACAGAGCTCAGCTTCTCTCCTCTATCATATAACCCTATATATCACAGAGCTCAGCTTCTCTCCTCTATTATATAATCCTATATATCACAGAGCTCAGCTACTCTCCCTCTATCATATACCACTATATATCACAGAGCTCAGCTTCTCACCTCTATCATATAACCTTATATATCACAGAGCTCAGCTTCTCTCCCTCTATCATATAACCCTATATATCACAGAGCTCAGCGTTTCTCCTCTACCATATAACCCTATATAATCACAGAGCTCAGCTTCTCTCCCTCTATCATATAACTCTATATGTCACAGAGCTCAGCTTCTCTCACACTATCACATTCTGCTCTCAGATAGGACAGCATAAACCACCTAAACTGTTTCCTTTAAAGGGGAACTCTCAGTGTTCATGACAAGTCTGTTTTAGTAAATACTTGTTTTTTCCCATAAAATAAATTGACAAGAGGGTGTCACTATTTTACCCGTCACAAGGGGGTGTACCTAACCCTCTGATATTGTTCAATTGTTGCTGACACTGTCAAAAAAGTATATGGAGAAACCATTGGGAAACAAGGAATGGTACCGCTGGTTATCACTTTATTTCCAGGAAGCGTGACCTAGGAACAGCAAGGCCTAGTTCAATGAAGAGACGTTCCAGAATTATTTGTAGTCCTCCTTAATTTCATAGACTTTTAAATAAAAATTTAATCCAAAATACTTTTTTTTTTCAATTTATTTTGAGTAATTTATGCTCTTTCTTGTAAGCAAAGTGGAAATTGACTTTGCAGAGCTACATTAGGATTTACCAGTAATAGAAGCATAAGTACTAAGTGTCATGTTTTCAGCATATGGCAGAAACAAAGACAGTAAATCAGACAAAAGCCATACGTTCTTGAAACTCTGCAATACCTTGTGTCTGGTGGTAATGCATTTTCCCATATAGGCTGCCAATGTTGAGAGATGACAAGTCTATCCGTGGTCTAAATGTGGATACTTAAAACATCTATTTATTAAGCTTGTTAAGCAAATTGAGCCTTAAAGTATGTATGGACTGAAAACTGCAAGTCAACATTTTCCAACTGCACAAAAATGTGAAAGTATATGCAGTGTAGGACACAAAGTTCAGGACACGTGGTGCATGTGGGGAGCGCTAGAGTACACGCAGTATAAGACACTTAGCGCATGTGGGGAGCGCTAGAGTACACGCAGTATAAGACACTTAGCGCATGTGGGGAGCGCTAGAGTACACGCAGTATAAGACACTTAGCGCAGGGGGGGAGCGGTAGAGTACACTTAGCGCAGGTGGAGAGTGCTAGAGTATACACAGTGCAGGACACAGCGCTGGTGGGGAGCGCAGGAGTATACGCAATGCAGGTAGTATACGCAGGATATATAGTGCAGGTGGGAAGCAATAGAGTGCACACAGCGCAAGTGGGGAGCGGTTGAGTGCACGCAGCGCAGGTTGGAAGCGGTAGCATACACGTAGCACAGTTGGGGAGCTGTAGAGTACACGCAGTACAGGACACGTAGCACAAGTGGGGAGTGGTAGAGTGCATGTAGTGCAGGTGGGGAGCGGTAGAGTGCACGTAATGCAGGAGGGGAGCGATGGCGTGCACGTGGGCAGCAGTAGAGTACATGCAGTGCAGGTGGTGAGCGGTAGAGTACACGCAGTGCAGGTGGGGAGCAGTAGAGTACATGCCTTGCAGGACACGCAGTGCAGGTGGTGAGCGGTAGAGTACATGCAGTGCAGGTGGGGAGCAGTAGAGTACATGCCTTGCAGGACACGCAGTGCAGGTGGTGAGCGGTAGAGTACACGCAACGTTGGTGGGGAGCGGTAGAGTACACGCAGTGTAGGACACGTAGCGCATGTGGGAAGCGCTAGAGTACACACAGTATAAGACACTTAGCGCAGATGGGGAGTGCTAGAGTATACACAGTGCAGGACACATAGTGCTGGTGGGGAGTGCTAGAGTATACACAGTGCAGGACACCTAGGGCGGGTGGGGAGCGCTAGAGTACACGCAGTGCAGGTAGTATGCGCAGGATATATAGTGCAGGTGGGGAGCGGTAGAGTGCACGCAACGTTGGTGGGGAGCGGTAGAGTACACGCAGTGCAGGACACGTAGCGCAGGTGGGGAGTGCTAGAGTACACACAGTATAAGACACTTAGCGCATGTGGGGAGCGCTAGAGTACACACAGTATAAGACACTTAGCGCATGTGGGGAGCGCTAGAGTATACACAGTTTATGACACTTAGCGCATGTGGGGAGCGCTAGAGTATACACAGTATAAGACACTTAGCGCATGTGGGGAGCGCTAGAGTACACACAGTATAAGACACTTAGAGCAGGTGGGGAGCGCTAGAGTACACACAGTATAAGACACTTAGCGCAGGTGGGGAGCGCTAGAGTACACACAGTATAAGACACTTAGCGCAGGTGGGGAGTGCTAGAGTACACACAGTATAAGACACTTAGAGCAGGTGGGGAGCGCTAGAGTACACACAGTATAAGACACTTAGAGCAGGTGGGGAGTGCTAGATTACACGCAGTGCAGGACACATAGCGCATGTGGGGAGCGCTAGAGTGTACACAGTGCAGGGCACATAGCGCTGGTGGGGAGCGCAAGAGTATACGCAATGCAGGTAGTATACGCAGGATACATAGTGCAGGTGGTGAGCGGTAGAGTGCACTCAGGGAAGGCAGAGAACAGTGAAGGACATATAATGCAGGCAGACAGTACTGCAGGCAGAGAGCAGTAGAGTATACACATTTACAGGACATGCAGTTCAGGACACACAGTGCTGGCTGGGAGCAGTAAATTATAAGCAGTGCAGGACATCTAGCTGTGTAATGCAGAGCAGCAGTAGTAGCTACTGTGTGTAGTTAAGTGATTAAACCTACTGGTTTCCATACAAAGGTATATTATTTAGCTTGTTCTTGCCACCATTCCTTTGTGCAGTTGATAAACCCTGCCTTTGACATTATAAATTCAATGTAGTCTTAAATTACACAGGAAATGCCATTGTAAGATGAAAATATTGTAATCTTAAACCATTGTAACCTAAAGGTCCACTGATATTATACTTTGTGTGTTGATTGTGTTCTTCATAAGAAATATGAAATCTTGTAATCCTGGTGTTGAAAACATACACATGGTTATATACAGATGTTTTACTTTGCTGTTTACTATTGTTAATTTCTATTCTTATATTTCCTTTCTTCTAAGGTTAAAAAAACAATGGAAGCTACATTGCAGACCATTCAAGACATGGTGAGCGTGGAGGACTTTGATGTATCCGACTGTTTCCAGTATAGTAACTCTATGGAATCTGTGAAGTCCACGGTGTCGGAGACCTACATGAGCAAGCCAAGCATAGCCAAGCGGCGTGCCAATCAACAAGAAACAGAGCAATTCTACTTTACAGTAAGAAAAATGGTCTTAATCTACATATGATCGTAAAAAATACCTGTAGCCGGATACAATATAAAACACATATTTTAAAGAGGTTGTCTCACTACATTGATTCATCTTACCTGTTTTCTTGTTTTCACTTTGAATTCAGGGGCGTGTTTACTGGTTTCCACTAGGCTGCAGTAGAAGCCAGGTCTGTAGCCATAGCAACCACTGCTGGCAGCCTATCAGGATAGATCAAACAGGTCTGTAGCTATAGCGACCTGAGGAACTGATGCAGT
This sequence comes from Phyllomedusa bahiana, assembly GCA_025379985.1. NCBI lineage: Eukaryota > Metazoa > Chordata > Amphibia > Anura > Hylidae > Phyllomedusa > Phyllomedusa bahiana. The sequence goes on along the minus strand of JAODAL010001490.1, from coordinate 201,636 downwards.
TCATACAAGAGGGGATATCTAGGAATATGTAGGGCACTGTTAATGGATATATATTGCAAAGTGACTTGTTTTTGCAAGATCTTTAACATAAAAAGCAATCCTTGTAGTGAGACAACCCCTTTTATGCTGTGGTATCAATGAAACGTTGTTAAAATGCCGTGATAATTTATTTTGGGACAAATTTTAATTTGATATGTGCAAATATTACTTGAATTATTAAATTAAAATACAATATTAAATATGTATATGTATTTTTTTTTTTTAATGGACATCTGCCACATACGGAAATGTCACCCAGCACTTTATACTTGTGAGCAGCTGCCTTCAAATTTGTATATGAAATTGTCTGAATAGAAATGTTTTGTAGTCTCTTAAAAAGGGGGGAATCGCTGCATAAGTTGGACTAAAACCGAACCTTCACTTGAATCAAAAGTAGAAAATTGGATAATTCAATAAAATTGCCATGGAATATGCATTGTACATTAGTTGGAGATATACAGTAAGAGAATTGTAGGACAACAATAATACATTAACAATAAATCATTATGAACTCGCATGGTGACTATTTCTGTTGCTTCCAAAATGAAATCAATGTACACGTCCATCTTCTTATGTTCAGGTTCCACCATATACTAAATAGATATAAATGTAACTTACAACTAAAGCCCTATATCACCCCTGCCTGCATGGCAGAAGGCCCGTCCCAAAAAGGGTGCCCCCACCCTACTCTTACTAGTCCCTACCTGGACTTATAAGTAGTAGAAATAGGTGATACAGACAGACCACTTTTCTATAGTTAGATATATATTAAATTACACTGCTGTTTGCTATAATATTAATGCTGTGTAAAAAAAACAAAAAAAAAAACCAGCCGCTTTTCCCTGTATTTTGTCATAGTTCAAATTAACTATACACCGCATCAAATGACAAGCTGTAGAGAAAAAAATAGATTATAATTTGTAGAAGGGGCATGATAGCATGTCCTAAGAACCCATATATACAAAGGCTAGATAATGCCAACAGTAAGAGTCTCCAACAGACCGCACACTTACCTAGGTCTTAAATACTGTTGGTCATATACTTTGGGGATCCCATAATAGTACTGTGCATGTGCGCAGAGTAGAAACCAGAACTGACGCCATCGCGTAAGGGCATTGAACTCCGCGTATTCAGTGTCTAAAATCCCTTTATAACCACAAAGAAGATGGCCGCAGCTTAGTCAGACATGTGCACTGTATGTGCCATTTTCAAGATGTCGTATCCCAGAAATAGTATTATACTGGGCATGCCCAAAAAGAAGCAACTTTATTACAACAATGATGGAAAAAGAATTCACTATTAGATATAATATAATATCAAATGATGCGCGCAACCATATCCTACTGTTTCCTGAGGAATTCCTTTACAACCTAGGAAGGAAACGTGTCAGGACTTTTTTGGGACTTTATCATCAGATTATTATTTTATTGGGCCCAGGCCAGGGTTCCAGAAGGGGCCGTCCTTTCCGGGATGATGTCCCCATATTGTTTTCTAGGCAGCCTATAGCGAAAGGTATAATAGGGTTTATTTGGCCCACACACACTCCTGAGGTTTGTATATCATTTTCCTGTTCGGTGTAAGCCCTCTTACTTTTGGACCTTATGGATGATTTTTAGTCCGTATTTTACTATATTATTAAAGGTTAAGTTTTATGTCTGTTAACCATTACATTATAACCATAAGGGTCATGTGAGTTAATAATGATTTATTGTTAAATGAGTTTTATCGTTTGAACTGTTCGCGCTCTTCAGCTAATTCTCTGAGATTGAATTTGAAATCCAGGGGCGTGTCTCTCCTGTCAGCAGGCGTGTCTCTCCTGTCAGGAGGTGTCTCTCCCCTCATCATCATTTTGTATGAAGCAGGGGATGCAGAAGGTTGTCTGGATATAACAGCTCTGTAGCCTCCTGCATGCTTCTTATGTCGGCCGCCTTCAGGCTTCACAAGCTCCTTGCTGTGCTATATGCAGTTATACGCACAGCCTGAACTGATGAGACGTGAGGAGTGTACACTGCCCCCTCCCTCTTCCCCTTCTGTTACCAGACAGGAGACTGTATGACTGTGATATATGCAGTTATGCACACAGCCTGAACTGATGAGACATGTGAGGAGTGCACACTGCCCTCCTACCCTTCTCTCCCCCTGTTAACAGGCAGGAGCCTAGATAAGACTGTGTTACATGAGGGGATCTGTGACTTAAAAAGGCAGTAATTGCCCAGATCATTCACCCTAGAGCTGGAAGATGTGTGTAGAGCCAACAGCCCTTGGTTTCACTATCGATTTTAGCAGCTCAGAAGGGAGAAAACACAGTGTGCGCAGGCAGCCAATCACAGCGCAGGGGGGCGTGGCTGGGGCGTTTCCAGTCTGGGAGCGTATCCCAACAGGCTGAATGAAATGTCAGCCAGCCAATCACAGTGCAGGGGGTGTGTCTAGGGGGGGTGGGATCCGGCCAGGGGGCATGTCCCGACCAGCAGAAACAGAATACAGATTCACAGAAAAGCTTATATCTGCTAAACCAAGTGAAAGAGGTAATGCAACCCAATTACAAAAGTGCTTATTTTTACTGTCACCATAATCTGAGACATGATCTTTGTAGCGATAAAAACCCCTTTAATGCATTAGTGTTATTCTACAGTGCTCTTAATTTTATTGAATTATCTATTTTTTTTTTTTTTTTACTTTTGACACTAGTAAAGGCTAATTTTAAGCCTATTTATGCAGTGATTCCACCCTACAATTTATATAAAGCATTTCATAAAAATGCTTGCATGTGGCTTAAAGTCTTTCTCTAGTAAAGCCATAGATACATCTCTGTTCTAATTATGAACAGTTCACACCTATGTGAACATACTTACAACTTCACACAATGGCAAATCGCCTGAATAGGCAGAGCATGTAATTAAATGTGTAACCAGGACTGCCTTCAGTAATTTCAGGACCCCATGCAGCCAAATCATGGGCCCTCCCGCCCATTACCAGTTCCTATCTTGCACCATGTCAGTGGGCCACCACCCCCTTTTTTTTGTTTTTTTTTATTCGATGAGGGCCCCTGACAGTAGTAATGCCCTGATGGCATTCTTGTGTGTAATTGCTCATCCTCTCATGCCTTCTGTAGAAAAAAAACCAAAAAACACCCATTATCCTCTCTGATTGTTAAAGAATAAAAACCTTGGGTGATTGGATGACTGGAGATAGAGAGAGATGATCGGAGCTTACCATGGTCTTTCTTTCTTCGGTCACTTGCTGCTCCTCCCCTACACACAGATAAGAAAGAAAGTAAAAGCTTGTCGTATTCCTTGACTTTTAGGGAGACATGTCCCAACACGCCAACGCCAGTATTTTGTTCTATTTTGCGGCAAAACCACTTTTGACGCCATATTCTTGTTGTAAATGAACTGTCGTACACCAAACCTAGGCGCATTATACGCCGGGCATGACACTTTCTAATGCGCCTAAATATAGTGCGCCATGCGCCCCCGTCGTGCGATGCGCCTGTTGAGGTGCATTACATATGTTATACGCCTCCGTCGGGCAATGTGCCTCGATAGGCGCATTACATATACTACCAATGATATGCTATGTGCCGCGAGTTGCGCAATGCGCCTTTTTTGACGCGAATCGCCTTTTTAGGTGCAATGCGCCTTTTAAGGCACATTAAGTTTTCTATGCAAGGTATACCTGACGCCAGAGTTTTGGAAGGATCGGACTTTCGGGCGCACTTTACTCTGATCTAATGCGCCTAAAACTGGCGTGTTAACGTAACTTTTCTGACATCTCGCCATTAGTGTATCTAGAGCAGTGGTCTCAAACTGCGGCCCTCCAGCTGTTGGGAAACTACAACTCCCATCATAGATTTATATAATTTAGAACAGTGGGCATGATGGGAGTTGTAGTTTCCCAACAGCTGGAGGGCCGCAGCTTGAGACCACTGATCTAGAGATATTATGGCATCCTCTGAAAGTTTTTTGGTTTTTAGTGTAGATAAATGTCATTTTCAATATGGTGGTGCACATGACTTTAAGTTCTTACAACAAACTTTGAAGTGAACCTTAATCTTTTATTTGTGTAAAAAAGGGCATTATTTGGCTTTTAGGTGTCTTAGCCGCCGATGTCTCATAGTTATTTTGGTACTCATTTTAAAGGTGAAAATGTATTTTCAATTCCCTTATCAAATTAGTCTGTGCCCTCTGTCTCCAGCTGAGAATCCATTTCAAGATTCTACCATACTTTCTAAAAGGAGTCCTGCCTTTTATCATGATTTTATCACCTTGAGAAAGACTTACTATTCACCCCCAAAAAAAGAATTTAACAAAAAGACATGTGTTGCCTTAAATGCAATCCATGTGAGTATATTAAAGCTTTGAAATTAATTAGAAATTTCTGGGTCAAGTGGAATAGCCGTGGGCTTCGTTGAAAATCTGATTGGTTGTTGCTGATGAATTATTGCTTCTTTTGTTCTCTGTAGAAGATGAAGGAATTCCTGGAGGGACGAAATTTGATTACAAAACTGAAAGCCAAGCATGACATGTTACAGAAGACCCTGGGAGAGTGTGAGTCTGGCAGAAGCAATTTCTTATGTTCATCTGGGAACTGGGTGGGGAGGTACGCCTATCAGTCACATTGACAAGGTCAATGATAAACTAGAGTGACATCTTTGGGAGTCACCTGGTCACTGATTGATTAATAACATGTTTCTCAGTGTCTACCTAACATTCAGTGTCCGGAATATCTAATAAACTAACTGAACATTCTCCTCATATATTTTCCGAACTTAAAATCTCTGTGTCAACAAGTTTGTTGCCCGAAATTCTTGCTGTCCGTTTTGACTTTATCCATACTTTGGCCCATTTGCTACTAAGTAATAGGACAATTCATAGAAATATCTTCAGCTGTTTTCACATTAGTATGGCTTCTAGTTTTATGGTTAGACGAATGGCCTAGTGAGGGTTTATAGTTTTACTTTCTGGCTCCCGTAACATTATGAAAGTCAAGGTCACTGGTGAATTAGAAGAAACAACTGTACCTTTTAATATAACTTAAAGAGATTGTCTGGTTTATTAAAATTATGGCCGCATGGGGCAAAGATGGAGAACAATAGAAATAATAGTGGTGCTCAACATCCAGTCCTCCGCTGCTGCTCTGACGTTTTCTGGGATCCGCTCTTCACTTCCGGGTTCTCGGCCCAATACATAGGAGAGGCTTGCACTCCATATTGTGTAAGTACAGTGTATCAGCATGTGGTACAGAAAGTGAAGAGGAGCAGATCCCTGGAGGCTTCAGAGTGGCAGGGAACAGGAAGGGGAGTATCACTTTTTCCCCATTTTTTTCCCATTCAATCATAATTTTATAAAACTGGACAACCCCTTTGGTGTATTGTTCTGTGCCCCACTTAGCAAACTTTCTTTGATAGAACGAAAGACCATATGGATATTTGTACATTTAATAAAAACAATGGATGGCGAGTGATTTTTATTTGACATCTGATAAGGTAATTGGGAAAAAAAACTTACACGGCTGTTCTCCTGTATTTATTCTATGTCATGTTGCTTATATAGCACCAGCCTATACTTTACTGCTCTACAGTGGTTATTACCATTCACATAGGTACCTTTTCCCTATTTTAGACACACAAACACACACATGGGCTAATTTCATATGAAACCAGTTTACCTATCAGTACATTGTTTGGCGTGTGGAAGGTAATTGGAGGGCCCAAAGAAAACCCTTCAACGACAAAATGTACAAACTCCATGCAAACTAGGGAACTTAAGGCTGCATGACACCAATGTTTATCGTTGATCCACCATGCTGTAAGCAATTCTGGGGACTCTTAACGCAGAAACAAGGCCATACTCACAGCTCAAAGGCTGGACTGAAAACTGAACCCAGTAAAGAGGCAACACTGGCCCCTATGTTACTTGGGAAAGATAAACAGGTGCAGCTGATTGCTGAGCAGTAGCTCACATACCCCACCACTAGGGGAACACTTAGACTGCACATTAAATTGATACCTGTTCACACAGTATGCAGAAAAGCCACAATATAATACATGGGGAGATTGCATAAATGCAAAAATACCGCTAAGACAACCACTCACACCTTCAATATATGAGGGGGGTGGTTGCTGGTATTATAATTGCATATAGATAAGGCGATTCAAAAGGGTGCCATTAATGCAGATACGTGTGGTGCGGGACTCTTAACAATGAGAAGACTCGTCTAACCAAGTCTAAGGATATACATACTCTGAGATTGACTTGTCCAAAGTAAATTCAAGCCTAACTGTAGTCCAAAAACGAATCCTACTGCATTTAGGGTAAGCAGATAGTGAAATATATTTTCTGTCATTATGATAGACCAACCATTGTGTGACAGCTATTAAATGAATGCAGAATCTTAAAACTAATTAACCTTCAAATTATAATTTGGGGCGTGTAGCTAGATTTAAACTTAATAAGGAATACACCCTTAGGTGGAATATGTTAGACACAAACTGTGGATCAAGTATAGTCAGCATTTGAAATGTATAAAGCTTGGGAGGTCTAGCTTGGCCAAACATCCCAGGATCCCGTGCAACTGAACAATTTACATGGGAACAAACTAAGAAATACTTAGCTTGTGAGTTATGACATGGCATCATCCAGATGTGCTTTAATTCTGTAACTTTACATAAGTTCCTCTAATGAGACATAATAAAGGCTTTATAAGGTTCTTTAGTAATTGTCCTTACACATTTATTTGTTTTGTCAGGTCAACGCACAGACTGCTCTCACGCCAGGTAAGTACTTGCATATAGACATATAATGTGTCGGACAGATAGCTATATTAACATGTTAAATGTTTTTAACACCTTTTTATTTATTCTTATGTTTTAGTGGTAGAAGAATGTCTACTCTACGAAAGCAGGTGAGATAATCTAGGATATGGATCAGGTGTTTATTAGAAAGGGGTACATCAATACATATATATTCTGCCTACTTTGTTGAAATTGAGAACTACATGTTTTTCTTGCCTATAGGGTTATGTTTTGATTGTGTCCATTTAAGTGATATTTTTATTGAAAATGTGTTTAACCTTGGTTTTAGCTTCTGGCTGCACCATTACCTGTAGGTATGAGCCCAGCCGAATGCTAGGTTCACATCTGCTTCAGAAATTACCTTTGCTTCCTCTGACACAGATTACTGAAGTAATTACAGAAAAAATAGTGCAGCATGCAGTGCTGTTTTTTTCTGTTAAAATGACACCATGACAGAAACCCAACAGACCCTTTTGGAGTTTTCTCAGTACAAGCTGTTACTCTTTGTTATGACTTCAAATCCAGGGGCAGGTCTTTCCTGAAGACTGGTGACATCATTCTGTGGGAGCAGTGGAATGGAGAGGATGTCGCAGCTCTGCAGACCTCCTGCAGTGGTCAGTTCTCTTCACATAGAGCTATCACTGTGAGAGAAGCAGAGTGGAGCTCAGGCAGCCATTACACAGCTCAGAAAGAGTGAAAGACAATGAGAACGTAGGCACAGAAAGACAGTTTCAGATTTCACACAGCTCAGAGGGACGAGTGCAGGCAGCTAATCACAGCACAGAGGGCATGTCCCGACCAGGATTGAACTATCAGGCAGTCAATCACAGAAAAGGGGGCGTTACCCAGTCATCAGATTTAGCTCTAGACACACAGATTAGCTAATATCTGCTATACTAAATGATTTAGGTAATACAAACCAATTGCAAAAGTGCTTATTTTCACTGTCCCCATCATTAGAGATCTGATCTTTGTAGCGAGAATACCCCTTTAATATGGTCTGTCAGACACCGTTGGTGACTGTTTAACAAAACTGGAAGTGCAGATGTTAACTAGGTCTAATAGTCTGAAAGAAAATTCTTGATGAGATACAGGGTACATAAAGAGCGAAATGTCTGAACGGGGCTACGCTAGTTTTTTGGCTAAAAAGACGTCAGACTCCAGGAGCAGCCCTGTTCACTCTATTTTTAAACAGTGGTTTACCTGAGTCAGAAGTGTCGCTTAGTAGCTAGAGAGCACTAAAGCTGTGACCCGTAGTAGAACAGGTTCATAGATTCAGGCACATTCTACGCTACTAATGCGCGCAAAAAAATGGCACCTGGGCATCAAAAATCATACATGTTGCCTTAAGTGTCTATCCCACATTGTATAACCTTGATATGGTTTTCTACATTAGTTTACAAAATGAAATTGGAAATTAATGAGATAAGATTCCAGTTAAGAACCTTGGACTTGACTGGTTTAATTCAGACACCTACACCCAAGACTAATTCCTTCGCTTTATACCTGTATCCAGATCAGCTCTTAATCTTGTTTCAATAGGACACAACCTCTAACATATGATTGTGTGGCAATAAGCTTTACGAAATCCAGTTTGCTTGTAATAAATACATTCAGTCTATGATTCCAGTAGTACCTGTGTATTCTGCAGATTTAAAGTGGTAAAATTTAGAAATCAAGGGCCCAACTTGGCATCAGTCATTTTAGACAAATGTGGTTTTTCCATTGCTATATACAAGGCTATCCTTGTTTGCCATGGGACAGAGTTAACGTTTCTTCTTTTATTCCAGGATTCCAAGCAACCCATTCCCCTAGTAGTTGAAAGTTGTATACGATTCATCAGTCGTCATGGTATGTACTTGTTCGACTCTCCATACTCTTTTCCTTGTGTATTGACTGTATAACCATCCTCTCTCCTTTCCTCTTCACAGGTCTTCAACATGAGGGGATATTTCGAGTGTCTGGCTCCCAAGTGGAAGTAAATGATATTAAGAATGCATTTGAGAGAGGTGTGTGCTGTTTCTTAAAACATATTCCATCTTAATCTGGTGAACTTTCATTTTTTACTATTATGTCTTTTTAGGAACGACAGGGCTCCAGTTGCCATAATAATCAATTCATTTGTGCATAATATTGGTCTATTTGGAGGGCTTAAAAAGATGGTGTTCCATGGTGGACATGTATTAACTGACCACAGAGAATTTAAAATAATTTCTCTTCCAAAGTTAAAGGCAAAGGCTTATGGGAAAAGAGCTGAAGAGCTCCACAGCACATTCTATTGGATGTAGTTATCCTCGGTTCACATGTAGCTCGCAGGAGCCTAGCAATGTGAAAGGGATTTGAGCCAAACCAGTTAAGTTGGACTACAGACAGCTGGTGCCTCTCTTGCCTCTCACCCAGCCAACCGGTAAGTTCTACACTGCACTGACGAGGTCTACAGCTGTCTGTAGTAGAACTTAACTGGTTGGGCTCAAATCCTTTTCACATTGCTAGGCTGCTGCAAGCTACCTGGGAACTGAGGATAACTACATCCAGTAGAGCGCGCTGTGGAGCACCTCAGCTCTTTTCCCATAAGCCTTTGCTTTCTGCAAAACAGTCAGTGAGGTCTGAATGGCAAGTAAATCCTCTCACCGACCAATTTATTGGTCCCTCTCCTCAAGGAGAGATTTTTCCCCTTTCTCCAAAGTTAAGCACTTTTTTGTGGTGTAGTTTCATAATCTTTTCTGTGAGCTCCCTGAAGTTCTGTGTCAGGTGTTTGACAGAAAGCTCAGTAGTTCTTTATGTCTGGACACACAGGACACTGCTCCCGTGTTGAGCTCAGGAGATCAGATGAACAACAGGACCTGTGGTTTTCAGAGCAGCCTTTGAAGTCACACCCCAATGGGCCTACCTCCCAAGGTTTTCAATGTGAGGGAGGAAACGGGATCAGGATGGAAAATCCTGGGCTTTTGGTTTTAAAGGGCAAAGCTGAACAGCTCTTTAAACAGGAATTGCTGCTGTTCAGCTGCAGGGAAGGAAGTCTACACACAACACAGGAAAAGTAAAAATTGTCTCAGAAAGCAAGGAGATGATTAAAGATCTGCCATGTGAGATTGTTTTTTGGCTCACTTTAATTAGGTCATTAAGTTGTCAGCCACTTTAGAATTTATCATACGCACACATAATTGCTTAAAATGAAAGTACAATACTCTTACCTATTCTTGTATGAAAAGGAATTGTTGCATCTCTGGTTATACTGGTATTACAGCTATATATTTAGTTACTATACATACTGGAAACACAAATTGGTCAAATTCATTAGTCTTTTGCCCAACCTATTCTTAAAAAATTCTGAACGATTGTGCATTTCAAATAAATTCAGTCTCAAAGCTGTGTCAGTGGGGTTTGTGTGTGAGTGCGCAAGACTCCTCCAAGAGGAAAAATGTCGGTTTCTTACTAAAAGTTGGGAGATTTTTGTGAGAAAAAAAATCACAAACACGTTTTAAACAGCAATTACTGCCTTTCAGCAGCCAAATTTGGTTTCAAATTCAGTTTAACGAGTTATTTCCATTTTAGACATTTGTGGCATACCTCACATCTGCATCTTTCTCCAGAATGGTTCATCATATCCAGGCAGAGACTAAACAGTGCAGTGGCACGCTTGCTGTGTTCCATTGTTTCCGTAACTCTCATAGAAGTGAATGAAAGAACCATGATAGCAAGAAACAACATGTCAAGCTTTGCTGTTTACATTGAGCTTCGTAGCACATAGAGCTATGCTTTTTCTATGACTGCCATCCGCTCTTCCTTAATCCCGGCCACCGCTCACCAGGCAGGACAAGTGTCAGGGGACTTCCATTCTGGAAATAGTCCCTCCGCTAGAGCTCACACCTATTAGACACTTGGGGCATATCCTGAGACACGTCCTGTATATCCTCTGGACAAGCCACAAAAGTGATGAAAATAATTTATTCTCAACCCTTTTTTTTAGTTGAATGCCAGTATTTGTATTTCTTATTATTACATTTTTTTCTCTTAGGGTATGTTCACACGGCGTGTTGGATCAGTTTTTGGATCCGAAAAACGTATCCAAAATCGCTGCGTCAGTCGCATCCAAAATACATCCAACATGCCGGTACATGTTTGGATGCGTTTTTACTGCAGCAGGAACACAAGCTATAGTTTTAAATAGGGTGTCTGCTACGTTAAATGGATCAAGAATTGACATGACAAGTCTTTGAACGGATCCAAAAACTCGTCAGAAAGACACATGTAAACGCATCGGCGATCAGACATCTTAAAGCAGTGTAAAACACACTGCACATTGTTAGATGCGTGTTTGGTTCTATTTAGGGTCCAAAACACGGATCCAAACACACATCTAAAAACTGATCCAAAACACTGTGTAAGCATACCGTTATAGGTGTCAGAGCGGCATTTTGTGTTAGCATACAATAGAAATCTACATCTCTTTATACATTTATGTTAGCTGTTAGTTTAATCTTAAAAATATTAATATGAAGGTTAAAACTAGTCCAAAAATAAAACTTCTCCCAAAAGCGGTTGTCTCGCCATGCTGTTTCACAGAGCCACAAGCAGCATATTAGCTCTGGTGTTCCAAGCTGATTCTTTTATGCTATGTCTACACAGTAATTTGAAAATGCTGCTCAAAATCCAACGCCATTTTCAAATTGCTGGACTGCACCGCTGTGTTTTTGCACAAAAACTGGCAGTCATATTTCGGATTTCCAGCGGCCGAGTACATTGGGGCTGCGGGAATCCGATGTCGGTCCAGAAGAATATACAACATGTTCTGTTTTCCGACGGACAGTTTTCGGTTTAGGAAAACCTCAGTAAAAAATATGTGCTTTGTAGACTACAACACGGATTTTCAAAATACTGAAATCCGCTGAAAAACTGACCAAAATCCATTGCTGTGTAGACATAACCTTAGAGTGACAGGAGTGCTGGGGTTTGTAAATAGCAATGTACAAGGCTACAGAGCTCTAAGGTTTAAAACTTGTCAATAACTTAGGTAAACAAACATGCTCACCATGGTTGAATTGACTGACAGCAGCTTGGAGCAATGAGAAATAAGAGAGAGCAGGGAGTGGTGACCTGTAAACTAGAGAAACTTGTGTACACTAGCAGTGGATAAAATCTTCTTTATCTCCTTCACAAAGCAAAATCAACAAAGCAGTGTATTTGGTAATAGCCTTCATTTACCTTTCCCTACATGTTAAAAGCTAAATATTGCATTGGAAAAAACCCTTTAATGAAAGAAGTTAATACTGAAATATTCATGTGTGCTGTAGAAACAGCTAAACAAAGGTATTCTTTGACTGGCTTCCTTTAATCTCTGACTTTGATGTTTTATGGCAGGAGAGGATCCTCTGGAAGAAGATCAAAATGACCATGATCTGGATTCTGTGGCCGGGGTTCTGAAACTTTACTTCCGTGGACTGTCAACACCTCTTTTTCCTAAAGAAATCTTCCATGACCTCTTAAGCTGTGTTTGTAAGGAACCACATATCTTCTTTGTATTTAGAATAAGAAAATGAGCTTTAACAGTACTAGGAATCCCCATGAAATTCTGGAGTATCTTTCCATAGATCTCTATGTTGTGTGATTTCACTGTTATTCCTCTAAGAAATTCGCAGATATATATATATATATATTATTACACACTGTACATGCATTTACATATATTACAATAATGTAGCAAAAGTTCAGAAGCCTAAGCTCATTCCTACCGCTTACCCAACGGGATAATGTGGACGTCCGTCTGCTTACTCCCCCACAGGTCTTTGATTTAATTTAAAGACCGCACTGTCTAATGATATCGTAATATATTTCACTGTTATGCTGCTTCTAGTGGCTCAGCAGGATCAGACTATTTGACAGCACCATCTAGCGGTATTATATGGAGTGGGGCCAAAAACCGGATTGCAGATATGTACTTTGTTTTAATTCCTTACAATTTTAAGATATCTGCTCACTGCCTGTGAAACATTAGTTATATCCAGATGCTCAAAGGGGCCGTTTACATGGCACGCGACAAATACCGGTCGGTTTACATGGCTGCTGGGGGACAGCTTTTCTCCGCGGTTGCAGTATAATATACTGTAAATATGCTGTATATACAATTGAAACCAGAAGTATACATACAATATAAAAAAAGACATCTATCCATGTTTTTCTCACTATCTGGCATGAAATCAGAATAAACCTTACCTGTTTTAGGTCAATTAGGATTACCAAACTTATTTATATTTGCCAAATGCCAGAATAATGAGAGCGTGAGAGTTTTTAAGACATTTTTATTACTTTCTGCAAAGTCAAAAGTTTATGTATATTTCATTAGTAATTGTTAGCATTGCCCTTAAACTGTATGACTTGGGTCAAATGTTTTGGACATCCTTCCACAAGCTTCTCACAATAGGAAGGAATTTTGGCCCATTCCTCCTGACAGAAGTGGTGTAACTGAGCCATGTTTGTAGATGGCCTTGCTCGCACCTGTCTTTCCAGCTTTGCCCATAAATTTTCAATAGGATTGAGGTCAAGACTTTGTGATGGCCACTCCAAAACATTGACTTGGTTTTCCTTAAGCCACTTTGTATCCAGTTTGGCCGAATGCCTCGGGTCATTGTCCATTTGGAAGACCCATTTCCGCCCAAGCTTTCACATTCTGGCTGATGTCTTGAGATGTTGCTTCAGTATTGCCACATCATCTTCTTTCCTCATGATGCCAGCTATTTTGTGAAGTGCACCAGTCCCTCCTGCAGTAAAACAACCCCACAACATGATGATGCCACCCCCACAATTGGGATGTTGTTCTTAGGCTTCCAAGTTTTTCCCTTTTCCCTCCAAACGTAATGATGGTCATGATGGCCAAACAGTTCAATTTTAGTTTCATCAGATCACAAGACATGTCTCCAATAATGTAGGTCTTTGTTCCTGTGTGCATTTGCAAACATTAATCTGGCTTTTTCATGTTTCTTTTGGAGTAATGGCTTCTTCCTGGCAGAGTGGCCTTTCAGCCCATGTTGATACAGTACTTGTTTCACTGTGGATAATAACACAATGTTACCAGCTTCCGCCACCATCTTCACAAGGTCTTTTGCTTTTGTTCTTGGGTTGATATGCACATGTCGGACCAAAGCACGTTTGTCTCTGAGACACAGAACCTGTCTCTTTCCTCAGCAGTATGATGGCTGGACAATCCCATCTTGTTTGTACTTGTGTATAATTGTTTGTAAAGATGAACCTTCAGGTATCTGGAAATTGCACCCGAGGATGATCCAGACTTGTGCAAGACCACAGTTCTCTTCCTGATGTCTTGGCTGATTTCTTTAGACTTTCCCATGATGTCACACACAAAAGTAGCATGTTTCTAGTGTGCATTAAAATATATCAACAGGTGTGTCTCTAACTCAGATGTTGCCAATAATCCTATCAGAAGCTTCCAAAGACATGACATCATGATATAGGCCGTCCCAAGTTGTTTAGTCATAATTATCCTAGTGCATGTAAACTTCTGACTTCGCAGAAAGTAATAAAAATGCCTTATAAAGTTCTCTCTCATTATTCTGCATTTGGCAAATATAAATAATTTTAGTAAGGGCATGTCTCCACGGCACAGGTTTGCGGTTTTGCAAACCGTCTGAAAAACTGGCCGCAAACGAACACAACGGGCTTCTATGGAAAACCCGTGCAGCAGTCCCCACTTTTTCAAACCGCCGGTTGCCCGAAAAACATTCTACATGCACATTCTTCCGTCCGGTTTTCGGACAGAGTATGAGCGTGGGAAGGGGGAGGGCTTTTCTATGCTCATCGTGGAGAAAAGCCGGCCCCCCGCGGCAGTGGGGACGGCACACAAATGGGACAAATACCGGATAAACCGATCGGTATTTGTCCTGTGCCGTGTAAACGGGCCCTAATCCTAATTGACCTAAAACAGGTAAGGTTTATTCTGATTTCATGTCAGATAGTGAGAAAAACATGCATATGTGTCTTTTTATATAGTGTATGGAAACTTCTGGTTTCAACTGTACATAAAACTGGGAACAAGTACTACTTGATTACATTTTACTTCTATAGTAAAATAGTTAATTTTTTTTTTTTCTATTAATGGGTTATACAGTTCATTGCCCTAGAGAGCTTGAATGACCTAATAGGAATGATGTATTTGCGGATGGAGGAGGGACACTGGGAAAAAAAAGCATGCCAAGTGATGACTCGATGACTCAGGAAGCTTATTGAAGTGGGAATGTATCATCATTTTGCAATATAATTGAGGAAGTCCCTTGATGTGGAGAGACATCACCAGAAACCTTTCTCCCATGTGACAACCGATCTGTTTCTGGGTACAGTTAACCTTTTTAGTAATGATTGTTCCTAATCCTGTATAAAATGCTGTGACTAAATTATGTTTTTCAGCTATGGACAACATGCTAGAGCGAGCCTCTCACATCCGCAAAGTTCTACTCTGCCTCCCTTCTACAACGCTCGTCCTTATGAGATACCTTTTTGCCTTTCTCAATCAGTGAGTCTTTCATGATCATGTAAATTAATCATTATTAATTTATTTTTATGTACCTGAAGTTATCCTTTAAATGAAAATAGTGGTGGCTCCTATTAACTCCTTAGACGTCTTTAGACGTCGCTGCAGACTTCGGAGTTTGCGGCGCCGCAGCTGCGCTGGGATCGGGGCTGTACTACACAACTCTGATCCCAGAGCATTCCCTGCGAGCACCGGGGAGTGGAAGAAACCTCTGCAACCCGGTGCTTTAACCCATTGATTGCAGCGGTGCGTTACCGCAGCACAATCAAAGGGTTCCCTTGCTCTGTCGGGTGATCGGAACACCCGGTGACCCGACAGAGCCCGGGGACTGACTGCACATTCAGCCCTGGGGACCTAGAGTGGCCCCAGAGCTGTCTGTGTATCAAGCCAGTGACCAGGACACACTGTGTGCTGTCCTAATCACTGCCAGTGTCAGTCTGACACAGATTATAATGTATTAGCATATATGAATATGCTAATACATTACGAAGTGTAAAAAAAAAAAAAAGTAAAACAGTTCTCCCTTCAGGGGATTAAAAAAAGAATAATAAAAAAAAAGAATAAAATAAAAATAAATATTTAATAAAAAATAATTGTGCATACATTGCACACAAAAAAAAACCTACACATATTAGGTATCCACACGACCGTAATAACCTGTAGAATTAATCTAACACGTTAAGTGTGAAATGTGAATGGTGTAAAAAAACAAAAAAATTTTTTTTACAAAATAAAAGGCTAAATTAGGTGGAACGCCTGAATCTGTAAAGTTATTTAAAAAATCCTATTAAAGAAAAAGATAAAACAGTTTTTCAATATTAAAAACCGGGATTAGCTTCCATTACAGCTCCCAAATTGGTTGTCATTCAGACTCCTAAATGATAAATGTGTCTATTTATAGTGATCTATCCTTCCTACCAATTTACCTCCATTAATAGTCAGATGTTACATTGTGTAACTTGGAAAAGGTGGTTGACAACTATTGTTGGAGCTGTATTGGTTGTCATCCAGATTCCCCAAAAACACCTGTAACTGAGAAGAAGATCTCTTGAGCCAACTATTGGAAATAGCATCCCTTACAGCCACTTCCAACCAATTAAATAGCCTTGGAAGAAACATGGTTGCTCCAACATTCGTTAGTGGGTAGGATGTAAGGAATGCTACTATGAATAGATTGCACCAGAAATCCTAGCTCTTTTCCCTAAAACCTATTTGCATATTTCCCAAGGAGCATTGTATGGCCTAATAGTCTCTGGAGCTAAGAAAGGGCTAAAATGGTAATTTAACAAGGAGGAGGACTTTTTAATGAAGGAAAATACATTGGATATTAAAATTCCTCTGCTTCTTTCCTTGTTTGTGTAACTGTATGACCGTCTTTACTTCAAGCAACAACTACAACTGTGCAGGGCGAATTAATGTGTTACTTCAATGTAAATAGTCTGCAGAGATGAGAAGTGTTAATACAGAAGAAAAGTTATATTCCTGGCAATTAACAGATTGCAGCGGGGAGAAGGGGTTAAAGGGGTTTTCTAAAACTTATACACACCTCCCTACCACTTCCAAAATTAGCCCATACTTACCTCTCCCATTATCACCGTTCCAGTGCTACCAGAGCTCCCGAGTATCTCGGTCCCTCATTAGTGACGTCACGATCATGGATCACATAATGTTGCAACCAATCTGCATATGCAGCATGTGACTAAAGAGGTCAGTGATTGGTCACAGCATCATGTGATCTGTGAACACTATGTTATTAGTGAGGGATTGGGGGGGTACAATGGAGTTCTGTCAGTGCTAGAACAGTGGTGATGGTAGAACTAAGTATTGCTAAAGTTCTATTTTAGTGCAGTGGAAGGTTTTTAAAGGTCTTGGAAAACCCCTTTAAATCCCCTGGTTATGATTGCAGTAATAAAGCTGCAACACATCTGTATTTGGTGTTACATGGAACACCGTTTTGCCACAAAGGCATTTCATGCCCAGCTCCAGCTTTCATTGTGCTCAAAAGGGGCGTGTATAATTTTTTGACCTGCATATCATGTGACCCAGCAGGCTTGACATCACTGCCTTTCCCCAGAGCGTGCTCACTCTAGTCAAACAAAGGTCTGTTTATGGAAAGAGCTGTGAGTAGCCACGATGAAACTGAGTGGTTAGCACTTCTGCCTTCTGTCATAGGGGCTCTAGGTTCAAATCCCTGCAAGAGCCAAGCATGTGGCTTATTTTTTAGTCTCAATACACATGCCTGACTGAGGTTTCTTTTTCCTTTTTATTTATTCGCACTGTTTGACTAATTACTAAGGAGTACAGAGCACAGGAGTAGAATGACAGCACCTGGGGTTGAACACTCACTGAGCAGTTAGTGTGTGTGATGACTAGACAGGGAATAGACTGACCATAGCTGCCTAAGAGGAGAGGTGATGTCTGAGCACGTGTGGCCAGGACTGAAGGTCTCTTGTCACTGGTCGTATTCCCTAGAGACAAGCTGTTTGGATTACAAAGGTAGCAGCTAATAATGAATGGTGAAAATGTTTAATATTTAGTTTGCAAGCTTCCCACAATTTTACTTCATGGTAAAATCCCTTTAAGTGAATGGATGTCTTTTTATTACCTGATTTGCAATGAATCCACCAGAACAAAAGTGACTCTTTGTACAGAATCGCTGCTCAGCTAACACTGGTGGTCCCCATGCTCTAACACAGGGATTGGGAAGGTATTGTTCTTAGCAAATTTGACGTAAAATTACACTGGACACTATTGGAAATTTTGAAAATGTCTTACATAGTTTTTGTTTTTGATTGCTATTGTCCAGTTGTTAAAAGCTGATCTTTTTCCACTTTTTTTGTATTTTGCACTCAGCCTGTCTCAGTTCAGTGATGATAACATGATGGACCCATATAATCTTGCCATCTGCTTTGGCCCCACCCTGATGTGCGTCCCTGACAACCATGACCAAGTGTCTTGCCAGTCGCACATCAACGAATTTATCAAGACCATCATCATGCAACATGAGAGCATCTTCCCTGGCCCACGTGAGCTGGATGGACCAGTCTATTTGTCTGGCAGTGGTGGTGAAGACTGGTATGATATGAAGTCATTTTTAGAAATAACAAACATAATTTGAAATAATTTTTTCTAATACAGTGTCGGTCATTTATTATAATTTTCTAATTTATAGTGTTCTTTTCCTTTTATAATGTTATCCAGAACTATAAAGACAGTAATAAACAACAAACAATAATATTACGGCCATGCTCAAACGGCTTATTAGGGCACGTATTTCAGCCCGTAATTCGCGCAGTACGACGCGAATTACGGGCTGAAATACGTGCCCAGTCATTACGGTAATCCACAGTTCTTATAGAGAACTGTGGATTACGTCTCCTCTCCCCGCTCAGAGAATCCGCCGGGCGGGGAGAGAAGTGACATGTGAATTACTAGCGGCGTATACGCGCCGCTGGTAATGAAAGTCTATGGGCCGGCGAGGTGCCGGCCACCCGCTCCCGCCCCGTCCACACGGCGTAATTGCGGGGCGTAATTACGCACCGCAATTAAGCCGTGTGAACATAGCCTACCAGTTATATAAATGAATGATACATTGCTGTATATGAATAATAATAATCAGATCATGAAATATGACAGAGTTTGTGAAATAAACTGTTACTGTGCACTGACATGGATTTTTAAAGGGGTTGTCTCACTACATTGATTCATCTTACCTCAGTCCTTTTTTTCATGGTTTCTTTTTGAATTCAGGGGCGTGTTTACTGGCTTCTACTAGGCTAAAGTAGAAGCCAGGTCTGTAGCTATAGCAACCAGTGCTGGCAGCCTATCAGGAGAGATTGAACAGGTCTGTAGCTACAGCAACCCGAGGAGCTGATGCAGCCCATACAAGAGGGAATATCTCAGAATAGGAAGGATACTGTTAATGGACATATACTGCAAAGTGACTTGTTTTTGCAAGATCTTTAACATAAAAGCAATCCTTGTAGTGATTCAACCCTTTTAAGGGGATGTTGCGTCAGGAAATTGCCTATATGCCGCTATTATGGAATTTGTCTACCATAGTGGAGGTGCCATTTAGGACCCCTTGTGATTAACAAAAGAGTTCCTAATTATTAGCAGGAACTGCTTAGGTGGATGTGCCTGGCCATGTAGTAGAAGTATATGACTGATATAACAGCCAACAATTAGATGAACTCCAACCCAATGGTTTGTTATGGTGAGACATACCTTCAGGTTAAGGTAATCTTTCTCTTTCTTTAGGTTGCCAGTCTAGCAGAGAACGTTGTAAGATAATGACATAATTGATAGCCTAAACATAAGACAAACAGCCTAAGTTTAGAAGGTTGATTATTGGACCTGATACTTAGAAACTGGATGTTTCCAAGTGGGAGGCATATGCTAGTATGTGATATATAATTATTTAATTTTTTTAATTAGTAGATATATTAACATTTTCCATTTTCTTGATTGTATGGGTGTCTCTCTAATTCTCCTCTCCCTTCTATATTCTTTTCGTTGTGCAGTGAGAGTTCACATAGTGAACCGATTTCTGTTGAAGACTCTGTTTTGGATATGACGTCAGAGCTGCACAGCACAGAGGATGGTAAGTGCAAAGACCTATGTACCACAAAGGCAGCGTATCATGCGACTTCTGTGGGGTCTGTAGAGATAGGGGGCCTATTCTTGGTTGGTTTCTTCCCCTTAGCTTTTGGGTGGAGAAACTTTGTGGTAATTTCCACTCCAGAAGAACTGCATTGTGAGAAATTAAGTTGGCGGAGAATTGGCTGAATGATCATGGAAAAGATGCAGTGTGATATAAACACTTGGCCCTTTTAGCCCGGTAGCAAACTTCTGCACTAAACTGTGGGCGCCATATATGGCACCATACTGGCACCATTTCTTCTATGTACCCCACTTGCCAACTATTATGCTTACAATTGGCGTTAGGCTAGCAGAGTTATATCAAAAATGTTTTACAGATAGTCACAATTTGGTTTAATTTTGTATTCTGGTACACCGATACTGCCCGATTATAATCATATCTAGAGGTGCCCAGCCTAATCTACCTTTTCTGCCAGCCTTGCTAAGATGTGTTTGTGTCTGACAACATGCTATGTACTACTCTTTACATAATTGTATAAATGGACACATCTTGTTCTTGCCACAGGATCCCATCCAAACAGCATTGCATACAGCAGGAGAATACCAGCTACTGGAAGGTATGTTCTCACATATATTAATATATTTACCCTTCAGACAACCACCTTAGGCAAACAGTGATGTGCTTTAGGCTTTTCTCCAGTGTTAGCTCAAGACCTTAATTTTGTTGATGAGTGGAATTGTAAATTTGTTCCTAATCGTTACAGAATCATTGATTTACCAACAATGCTGTAATTTGAAGTCATCTTAGTAATTATTCTTGTTTCTTGACAGTGATGATCCCCCTAGTGAGAGGTCTAGTCCCCGGTCTGACCCAGAGCAGAGTTCGGAGCCATTGGTGGAAGAAAAGGTCACCGCTAGACCAAGCCTCAGCTGCCCCACAGGGAGCCACGTGGCTGACATTTATCTTGCCAATATTAACAAGTAAGACTGGCTTATAAGAGCATGAATACATTCATAAGGCATTACATTTGCTATACCTCATGTAAACATTGAAGAACTAGAGATGCATTGGGTTCTCTAGATTGTTACTTACATGCTCCATCTATATGTGATTGGAATTGGAGCACTGTATCAGAAAAAGGGAGCTCTGACCACTTTTAACAATATATTGTAATTAATTTAAACTGAATGTTGAAACCTCTTTACATAAGCATCAATGTGAAATCCTAGAAATATCTCTTAAGGGTAAATGTGCACCGAACAGATAAAACGCAGATTTCTCACCAATAATTCATTGGGGGACACAGCACCTTGGGTATAGGCTTTGCCTTCGGAGGC
The DNA here is from genome assembly GCA_025379985.1 of Phyllomedusa bahiana. NCBI lineage: Eukaryota > Metazoa > Chordata > Amphibia > Anura > Hylidae > Phyllomedusa > Phyllomedusa bahiana. Next base: position 180,322 of record JAODAL010001490.1, on the reverse strand, counting down.
AGACACTAGGCGGATCAAACGTGTTAGACCCGCCCCGACGGCCTATATCCCTCCTGCTGACTCCGGGCTGATCAGTTTTCAGCCTAGTGTCTGTAGGAGGCAGACGCTGCTCTGCAGAGTTTTTTGTTATTTTCTTTCCTTTGCAGAAAGGTGATTGTGCACCCGGCTCTCAATTGTTGGAAGGTGATTGAGCACCCGGCTCTCACCTGGGAGGGTGATTGAGCACTCGGCTCTCACCCATTGGAAGGTGATCGAGCCCCTGGCTCTCACCTATCAGGGGGGCCATCAACGTGTAGTTGTACCGTGACGCTGTACCCCCCTGAGGGCGCTAGGAACCCAGTCAGTTCTTTAGCTGGCTGGTCTTCCTCCTCGCCGCTCACCCGTCCCCACCTGCCGCCTCTGCGGCCTTTCATGGATACCGGTAACCTCACCGTTGGGTGTTATGGTGCCGAAAGGGTGATGCCGCAATGCCAGAAGACGTCGGATTGGTGAGTACCCCGACCTCCTCCGTTTTGGGGGTGGTCGGGGATTTTTTCCTTTAATACGTTTTGGGTGGCCGCAGGAATTCCGTTTTCCTGCGGCCTCCCAGTGTTGCTCTTTTTCCCCAGGTATTGGGGGGCTTCCCTGGGCAGGAGTGCGTTCCCTCCCCTTGGCCAGTGCCGGCAATGGGCAGCGGACATGTTAGTCCGCTGTGGCAGCGTCCGGTTAAGGGTTTGTCCCCAGCGGCGGTAATTCAACGCCGCGCTGGGGGTCTCAGTGATGGGGGGGCAGATTTCACCCCATACTCTAGCTGCCCTAAGGCAGCAGGACAGGTTGCCGTGCGGCACTGGCGTTTGGGCAACCATGCAGTGCCGCGGCGTTACCGCCGCGGTACCGTGTGTTGTGGGTCTAGCGCTGGCTGCTGGGGGGTGAGATGGGCCTCTCAGGGGCTGTTGGTTCTGCTTACCCGCGCGTTCAGATTTAGCCCCCGGCTTCTGGAGGCCGCAGCTAGGCCGGGCCCCTCCCTGGATGGGGCAGGACCTCCAACAGCCCAGGCCTGTGTTGGGGGCGGAGCCTAAACACCGTTTTTGCGGCATTCGGCGTCCTGGCTTCTCCTGACTGCTAAGGAAGACACAGCATCTTGGGATGGCAAGTTGACCCCCTGTGGGCCATCCATCCCTGCACCCGAGCTTTGCAGCCATGTCCCTTTTCAGGGCTAAGTGTTTTAACAGCCCGGGTCCAAAACAGTGGCGACTTGCTTCGCCGGCACCCATTGCCACAGAATTGCCTTGTGGGCTAGCCTCGGTGCACTTTGTGCCCTTTTGCGCTGCTCCGCTACCGTCCACTGCAGGACCCAGCGACTCCTGTCAGGAGTCGGTGGCCCCATATTAGGCCAGGTCCCTCGCTCTCTAGCAGTGGCCACCCTGTAAAGAGTACCCCAGGTTACGGTTTTGGCCATAGGGCACATGCCGTCGCTGCTTGCTGCCCAGCCTCGCACCTCCCAGGGTCCAGCGCCCAGCGCAGCCCGTACGGAGTGTTAGCATAAGAGGGTTAGAGTTCTCTCTGCCTCGTTATCACCCGAGCTCTCTCCCATCAGACGGTGGTTGGAGATAGAAGCTCCATGCCTGGATACGGCTTCTTCAAGTGGGGACTCCTCTGATTCGGACGCTGAGCGAGACAGAGATGATGATGTGGCAGCAGCAGTCCAAGCCCTTAGCTGGGCTATGGGGGATGGATGTGAAAGCTCCAGGCCTGGATACGGCCCTTCTGGAGTCTCCCCTGTCCCTGGCTTTGGGCCAGACAGGGTTAATAGTGTGACAGCAGCGGTCCAAGCCCTTAGCCGGGAAAGCTCCGGGCCTGGACACGGCCCCTTCTGGAGACTCCCCTGGCTCTGGGCCAGACAGGGTTAATAGTGTGACAGCAGCGGTCCAAACCGTTAGCCGGGAAAGCTCCGGGCTTGGATACGGTCTCTGTTGGAGACTCCCCTCGCTCTGGACCAGACAGGGTTAATAGGATGACAGCAGCGGTCCAAGCCCTTATCAGAGCTGTCAGAGACTCCTTTCATGTTAAGGGTGAGGATGTCTCGGCCTCCCAGGAGGAGGTCTCCCTTAGGGGTGGCAGGCAGCGGCGTTTGTCCCTGCACTCCTGAAGTGGAGAACTGTTTGCCAGGAAGTGGAAACATCCGGTCAGGTGTTTGTTTCCTACCAGATGGCTTAAGTCTCTTCGCTTTTTCCTGGATGATCAGGGTCATAGTGGTCGGTGGTCCCATCAGAGGACACCCCAGTCACCCGGCTCAAGTAGTCTACGGCCATCCCTGTCTTGGACGTGGCGGCCCTTGATGACGGCACAGACAGGCATCCTCACGGGTTGTTGTGAGTCTGCCTTGGGGGCGGGCAGGGCAGCACTGCGACCTGCACTTGCTTCTTCGCAGTTCAGCCTGCATGGTCTGGTCGTAGCAACAGCGGCTATCGGCTGGAAGCTTCCACAGGGAGTTGTGGAATCCCGCTTCCCAGTTCTCAGAGGTGCTGCGGTCCCAGTGAAGTCTCGCTGGTGTCAACCCGTTTTATGGCTAGAGCGTCGACCAATGCAGTGGCTGTTCGCCGTTCCCTGGAGCTGGAATTTTTGGCGGGGGTTGCAGCCTCCAAGGAGTTATTGTTTGCGCTTCCGCTCGCTTGCGGTAAGCGTTTTTTTTTGGGAGGTCACAGAGGGTCATAGTATGCTCCCCCCCTCAGGACCAGCCGGTGCAGCGGCATTCACGTGACGGTCTTGCAGAACGCGCAGGCGCCTTTTGTCCAACTAGCGCTTGGTCTAAGGAGCCGGCCCCCTCCTGAGAATTGGTTTGGGGTGGGGGTAATTTCCTCAAGTTCCAGGAGAGCTGGCAGGTTCAGGTCAGCGGTACCCGAATTCGCAGGGTCGCCACTTCAGGACTCACTTTTTTTGGCTTCCACAGCACGGTTGCAGCTGCCTCCGTGCCCGCAGCTCTGTCTTGGAGCGTCGGTTTCCCTCTGGCAATCTGCACCCCCCCCCCCCTCCCCGGCAAGGAGGAATTATGCCAGCCTCCTAGTCTGAGCAAGGGTCTTATTCGAAACCCTTTAGGGTTCCCATGAAGGGCAGCTCACTATGTCGGCCCTTAAAGAGCTCAACCGGTATGCGTATGGGCCCGGTTTACACTTGGAGTAGCTCCGGTCAGCTTTTTTCAGCTACGTTGGACATCAGGTTATTTTTTTCCGTTCCTATGTCCCAGGTCTACCAGCGGTTCCTGCGTGTTCACAGAAGGCTCTCAACATTGCTCTGTTCAGAGCTCTGCTGTTCAGTCTCGCAGCTGCACCAAGGGTCGTCAAGCTCTTGCCACCCCTAATGACGATCCTTCGCATCAGGGGGTTAGTCCCACCTCAATTGCGCCTGCCGGGTCAGCATCAGGATCCCCTGGAGTTTGCAGCGCGCTTTGGCTGGATGGTTAATTGGCAGCAATCCCAGTCTGATTCCATCATTAAGGATGGAATTTCGAGGGATGATTTATTCTCACTCTGGTTCCAGAGGGTTCTCTCCCGTCTGGAAATTCCAGCACTTAGTCGATCCCCTATCTCTAACTTGTCCCCGGCATATTCTTTAGAGTTGCATGCAAGGGTTCGGCAGCTTGAGGACCACCTCCGAGGCATGGTCCTTTGCGCAGCTCCTTGCTCGCTCCCTGCAGCGGGCAATTCTGCCTCAGTGACGCAGGTCTCCAATGTCCTTGGTCTCAGCGGTGCGCCTGCCACCCAAGGCTCGTCTTCATTTCTGTCCCTGCAATGGCTGGTCATCACCACAGCCAGCGTTCCGGGGTGGGGCCCCGTTCCCAGCTCCCGGACGACGTGAGGTCTCTAGTCACTCAGGGAAGCCAGTCGTCAGGTCAGTGTGCTGGAACCCCAAACCATTTCCTTAAGCGCTCTCTTATTGGGTTCCCCTCTCAACCGGGGGCACCCAGTTCGGGTTCGGTCCAACAACACCACGATTGTGGCATGTCTGAATCTTCAGGGTAGTTCCAGAGGCCGGGCAGTTCTCTCAGATAACTGCAAGGGTTCTTCGCTGGCAGAGCAGCGGTACCACCCTGGTCGGCAACTCCCCTTCCAGGGGTGGAAAACCAATTTGGCCAATCATCTGTCGTAAGTATTTCACCTTCCTTGCCAGAGGTGAGGTACGCGAGATGTCGACATGGTGGCGTCACGCCTCAAACCCTAGCGCCCGAGTTATGGGCCAGGTCCAGGAATCCCCTGGCGCTGGCAGTGGACTTGCTGGTCCTGCCTTGGGGCAGGTTGGTCTGTCCCGTCTTTTTTAACTCTGGGCTCTCCTTCTTCGAGAGCTCAAGTGCCTCGAGTCCAGGAGGATACCAGTTGTGCCCTTCACCTTAGGATTAGGGCCGCAGGTCGGGGTACGCGGGCCTCGGGCCCGATTGGCAAACGGTCCTTGACCGTTTCCTTTACACCCAGGCCTTCTGTCGCAGGGCCCTCTGCTCCAACCCACGGTACCGCGGTTGCAGTTCCGCGGCAGGGCTGTTGAGACTGCAACCCTAGATCACCCGGGTCTGTTGCCCAGAAACTTTCACCCTTTGGTAGGCTCTCCTCCAAGGGTGCAGTTTTTTCTGCAGTCAGGCCGGGAGCTCGGGCTGGCCCTCTCCCACTTGAAAGGGCAGAGTCCTGTTTGCCTGATTCTGTGTAGCGCAAGCTGGCCCCCGCTCACAGGCTTAGGTTTTTTATTGCAGGGGGTCATGCGTTTGGTCCCTCTGGTTCGTAGGCCTATCGAACCGAGAGATACAATGCTTGTTTGGGAAATCAGGCAGTCTGCACCTTTCGGGCCTCCACGGGAAGTCTCCCTGTGTTTACTTTTATGGAAGCTGGCCTTCTGGGTGGCCATCACTTCTATCCACCAAGTGTTGTATGGGCAGCTCTATCTGCAGGCCCCTGTTCTGGGGTCTGTGGAAGGATAAGGTTATTCTGTGTCTCGTTCCGTCATGTTTCCCTAGGATGGGTTCATCGTTTCATACCGATTGAGTCATAGTTCTGCTCTCTTTTGCCCCTCGTCCTCATCTTAGGACGTAGGCATGATCAGGGCCGTTCGGTTCTACCTCTCTGTTTTGGATCCTTTAGGTGCGCACAGTCCTCTTGGTTTTTCCTGAGGGTCCTTGCAAGGGCTTGGCATCCTCTAGACCGCCGTTGCCAGCCGGATCTGTTCCATAGTTACGCAGGTCACGGCTCGCTCCTCACGAGCAGTTGGGGCTGCCTGGTTGGTTCGGCTTCAAGGCTTGGCTTTTGCAGATTTGCAAAGCTGTCACCTGGGCTTCGGCCCATACTCTGTCTAAGTTCTACCCAACTCATGCCTTGGCCTCGGCTGCTGCAGCTCTCGGCCGTAGGTATTTCAGGTAGCAGTGGGCTGATGCTTGTCACTGCTGATTAAGTTTTCTAGTCGCCCACCCTCTGGGACTGCTTTTAGATATCCCAAGGTGCTGTGTCCCCCAATAAATTATTGGCGAGAAAATGGGATTTTTGTACTTACCGTAAAATCCTTTTCTCGTCCAATTCATTGGGGGACACAGGTCTCGCCCTCGTTTTTGTCGCCAGGGAATTAAGGTTCTCTTTTGTTCCTCCTCTCGGTCACGGCTTTTATACCAACTGATCAGCCTGTGCCGTGTGAATGACCCCTTAGGGATTGCATTGCATTGGTGGTTAAAGGGGTTGTCTCATCTCAAAGCTTCATAGGATACATGAATGAAGTAATGCTGGTTTCACTGTCACTTCCTGGTCGAGCTGTCTGTAATTAGCATATGAGCTCTGTGTATTCAGACTTCTGCTAATTAGATTAACTGAGAAGCTTCCCTGCTCCTGACAGCCTGAGATTTAAGTAAACAGCAGTAATTACTCTTTTGTCTAAAAGATCAGATAACAAACAAGCTCACATTGTTCGGAGTTCTGTGCTGCTCTGCTGCAGCCATGACCTGTCTGTGTGATGACATCACTCCCTGCTATCAGATAGAACAAACAGCAGGGGGGAGAGATGTACACAGGTCGGTTACTTGGGGAACTAGATAGAGCCAGGAAGGTGATAAAATCACTTGTAGCTCCTTAACAAAAAAAATGAACAACGCAATATATTTGGAAAACATCTTCAGTTAGTGTTCCCTACATGTTGAAAGCTATTATTTGTAGCGAGACAACCGCTTTAAGTTAATGGACTTGTGTACAAATACTTTTGTGCTTGATGTTCTCGCTAAAGTTGCAGCATGTAAAGGCAGTCGAACAAGAATTTCTGGCTACACCCTACCTCTAAGTCAGTATGTGTTTTAGTAGAAGCGTGGATGTATTTTTTTTTTAAGTGAGAAATTTCATTATATATGAGATTTCAAGAGTAGTATACTTATTTATTATTATTTTAAATTGATATTAATACCAGGGAGCTGTAAATTCAAACTGGGTTTAAATACATAAGACCAAAACAAGTACAATAATATCACTAAAAAACAACAAACTGGTACAGAGGGAGAAAAGACCCTGTCAGCGAGGGTTTGTAACCTGCAAAGAGAGGAACGAGGCGGAGGCCGCAGAGGTGGTGAGGAAATATATGGGATTGATTGTCTCATCATGGCTTTTTCTTTGTGACACATTAAAATGGATCTGTCCGTTAAATACGCTCTCCACTTCTCCCTGCCAGGTATAGAACAACACAAAATAGCAAGTATTCCTGATGTGTAAAGAAAATGATACGTGCTTTTCCAAATGTATGCAAATTAAAAAACTGAAAAGTGTGGTGTGCATGTGTACTCAGCCCAGAAGTCAACATTATTGTCAGTACTTTGTAGGACCACCTTTAGCTGCCGTGACAGCTGCAGTCTGTTAGGGTATGTCTCCACCAGTTTTGCACATCTAGGCTGGAATTTTTCTCATTTTTTCTTGCAAACAACTCTAGTTTAGTCAGATTGGTTCGCAAACATTTGTGAACAGCAATTTTCAAATCGCAGATTCTAAATGGGATTTGGTCTGGACTGTGACTGGGCCATTTTATCACCTGAATATGCTTTGGTTTAAACCATTCAATTGTAGCTTTGGCTGTATGTTTACGGTTGTTATCCTGCTGGAAGGTGAACTGCTCCCCAGTCTCAAGTCTTTGGCAGCCTTAAACAGGCTTTCCTCCAGGATTGTCCTGTATTTAGCTCCATCCATCTTCCCAATACCTCTGACCAACTTTCCAGTCCCTGCTAAAGCAAAGGCTCCCCTCCAGCATGAAGCCGTCACCACCATGCCTCCTGGTGGGGATGGTGTGTTCAGGCTTTTGTGCAGTGTTGACTTTCCTCCACACATAGCGTTGGGCAGTTAGGTCTCATCTTGCTGTGTCTCCTACAAAGCTTTATTGGGACTTCTAATGGCTTGATTTCAAAAAGGGCTTTCTTTTTGCCACTCTTCAATAAAAGCCAGATTTTTGAAGTACACAGCTAATAGTTGTCCTGTGGACCTCTTGGCTGCTTCTTTTTGTAGTGCTCTCCTTGTCTTGGCTGTCAATTTAGGTGGACGGACATATCTTTGTAGATTACCAATTGTTCCATACTCCTTCCATATATCGATGATAGATTCAACATTGATTTGTAAGATATTCAGAACTTGGACTAGGTTTTCAAAACTTAACTCTGCAATACTCTTTGCCATGACTTTATCCCTGAGCTGTTAGACTGTTCTTTGGTTTTCATGATGATTTTTGTTCTCTAACAAACCTCTGAGGCCTTCACAAAACAGCTGTAGTTATACTGAGAATAAATTAAATACAGATGTACTCTTTTTTTTTTTTTTTTTTACTAATTGGGTGACTTCTAAAGGTAATTGGTCACACTGGAATTTATTTAGAGATTTCAGAGTACAAAAGGCACTACTTTTCAGGGTTTTTTTAATTTGCAAAGATTTGGATAAGTATGTATGTATAATTTTCTTTACACTTCACAAATACGTGCTTCTTTGTGTTGCTCTATCACATAACATATCAATTAAAAAATATTTATAAAATAAACTTGCCTGTGGTTGAATGTGTTTGTGGGGGATACAAAAGGATATATTCACATTTTCTGGTATCCTTTCGGGTAAGAGAAGCACAGACTCGTCTATGCTCTTTCAGCTGACAAATCAGCTTTAAGAGTTTTGGCTTTACAAGATGTTTCTAATTTAGATGGGAGAGCCTGTGTTCCAAGCAATGATTTACAATATAACGTCTTAAAAATCAGGTGATAAATGTGTCTTTATTTTGTATGTAGTGGTGTTTTTTTATATAGTATTTCATCTATGGAGAGCTCAAGAATGTTGCATTTTTGCAGATTTTCCAAATATGCAGAAAATTCATTTCAGCTGCTTTAGACAGATACTATATTTTATTTTATATGCCTGAAATACTTGTCATTTGTAAGTTGTACACGCAATCCATATTTTTAACAGTCAGTTATTAAATGGTAAAAATATGTTCCTCGGCTAAAATTTCAGCACATACAAATTGCAGTGTGTTTTACAGTGAAGTTACAGTTTGGAGCCTCTTTAAATATTGCTATAGGAATTCAACAGAATATAGGCAGAATATGCAGACTATTTAACTCTTTAAATAAACCTTTTTTTTGGAGGGGCAAATGCCCAAGGGCCTTAAAGGGGTTGTATCATTTCACTAAATTGTCTTCAGAATAAGGGGGCAGTGAAAACAAGCAACTTTGCAATTGGTTGTCATTAGCAAAGCTGTCTAGTTTTCACAGGATCCCTTTTCTTCTGTTTCTATAAACACAGTTCCCCAGTGCAGGTCGGATTCCTCCTCTTTTCATGTCATTGGGTGACGGCTCTACTAATTTACATTCTGTCTGGCCCCCGGTTGTATTCACGGGAGCGTGCATTCCTGCCTCTCTCGCTCAGAATAAGGGGCCGATAACAATTTCACTCTGCATAGCAATCAGCTCCACAATAACACTGCAGCTGCTTCTACAATCAGAAAACAGCAGAATTGTGCCTCGGTGCCTAAGTGTAAACATGGACGGAGCATTAGGCTGCGCCTCTCACTCAGAATAAGGGGCCGACAGCATTTCACTCTGCACAGCCAGAAGAAACACACTAACACTGCAGCTGTTTCTACAATCAGAAAACAGCAGAATTGTGCCTCCGTGCATAAATGCTCCTGCGTGTAAACATAGCAGTGAGATCTGTGCTGCTCTGGATGAGTTTATAAAAGACTAGATTCAACTATAACAAATCTCCAGCTGTGAAAGGATAAGAGATCAGTGTTCTGAGTTCATAGATAGCTGTCTAGACTGAATGCAGGCATGTGGTATGTAAACAGCTCTTACAAAATAAGACTGAATAGGGAGAGGACACCGTGACATGTGGACTCAGACGGGAGGGAGGGGCGCGAGTGAGCATGAACAGTGAAGGGGGGGATTATGTCATCTCCCTTCAGTAAAGAAACACCCAGCTAGGAGGGGAAGAAACGCCCCTGGATTTCAGGAAACTAGAGAATTAAGCTTCAAGAAAACAGCCGAACTGATGAAGCGATACATCCCCTTTAATTCCTTTCCTCATGATCATTCGCAGTCTACCTGAGCTGTGTTAACTAAGCATTGTATAGCACTGCTTTTTATGCACTGTTTGGCGGTATAATTAGGGCACTGAGGAATAAGACCGTTTGCGGTTATAGCTTTTATTATACATGTTTTTCCTCCTTTTCAGGCAGAGGAAAAGACCCGAGTCTGGCAGCATCCGGAGACCATTTAGACAGAGTGACAGTGTCTCTAGTTCAGACACTTCAGAACCAGCATCACCAGGAGCAACTGTACGGCCTACATCTCAGCCGGTCATGAGCCAGACGTTCTCCAGAGAAGCTCCAGACCGCTGCTCTATTAGTGGACATGGCACAGTTAGCAGCATCAGCCGACACTCATCTCTTAAGAACAGGATGGACAGCCCTCAGATACGCAAAGCAATGGCCGCCGGCAGGTCTAAAAGCTTCAATAATCATCGCCCGCTGGACCCAGAAGTTATTGCTCAGGTTATTGTTCAGTCTCCACTTAAGTTGTTGTTTTGTTTCTGGTAATGATAATTCAGCCTACAGGGAGGGAATGCATGATGGTGCAATCAGAGTTACAATATAGTGGTGACCAAACCCGTTCTCGAAACCGGTTTCATTCTTGGCTAAATTAGTCTGTTCTATAGATTATATCACTTGTTCTCACAGAGAGAAATTATCATGTTTTTAAACCCATATATTTTCAGACCAGTGGCCATGGAGTTGTCTCCTTTTATCGTTTTACATTTTCCTAGATTTGTTTGTCTTAAACTGTGTATGGTACTTCAGTTTTATCCAGCATTAAGCTCTCAGGGAGTACATTGAGCTCCTCAATATAGGCTGGGCTAGAATAATTTAACCCCTTAACGACCCTGGACGTATGGGTACTGTAGGGTCCCAGGGTCACTAAGGGGCTTTGCAGGGGGATCTCTCCACGATCCTGCCACACAGCCGCCAGGTGTTAGTGGCTAATTGCAGCTAACACCCGGCGGTTACAGCACAGGGGGTACCAGCACCTGCCCGTGCTGTTTAACCCCTTAGACACCGTGGCGTCTGTGCATTGTCTATGCAATGCATTAGGCCGTATTAATGATCGTGCCGTAGGGGGCTCAGTGTTAAAGTAAAAAAAATAAATAAAGTTTTAAAGTGTAAAGAAAAATAAAGTATTAAACGTTCAAATCACCCCCTTTTCGCCATTTTACAAATAAAAAAAAAAATAATAAAAAAAAGTTACACATATTTGGTATCGCCGCGTCCGAAAAAGTCCTATTTATAAAAATATAACATCATGTATCCCGTAGGCTGAACACCATAGAAGAAAAAAAATTCCAAACACCAAAATTGCGTTTTTTGGTCATTTCACATCCGATATAAAGTGGAATAAAAGTGATCAAAAAAGTCGCATGTGTTCCAAACTGCAATAAAAAGTACACTTCAGCCCGCAAAAAATGCCGCCTCATTGACGTCCATAGGTGTTAGTACAAAAAAGTTATTGGTCGCACCAAATGGCGCTGCGGCGCAAATTTCAAGATTAGAAAATATTTTACATTTTTTTACGGTACCAAAACATAACGGAAACCCTACATGTTTGCTATTGGTGGATTCGTATCAACCTGTAGAATACAGATAACACATTATATTTACCAAAGATTGAACTCCGTAAAAGCAAGACATCTGCCAACATAGCGCAAGTACGTTTTTTTCACAATTTGTCCCAGTATATTCTATAGTACAGTGAATAACACCATTAGAAAGTACATCTTGTTCCGCAAAATAAAAGTCCTTATAGATCTATGTAGGTGGAAAAATAAAAAAGTTATGTCTCCGGGAAGGCAAGGAGAGAAAAATGAACGTATCAACAAAAAAACCTGCAAGGTCCTTAACCCCTTCCCGACATCGGGGTTATGCATACGCCCTAGCGGGAGTGACTTCCCGCAAATGGACGTATGCATACGCCCTGGCGATCGCGCGGGCTTGCGGACGAGCCGCGCGCGATCGCGGCATGGAACCAGTGGTAAATTACCGCTGGCTTCATGCCCCATCACCCCCGGCCGGAGTGAGCTCCGGCCGTGGGTGAAAAACGCATCATTATGTCATGGCCGCGATAATGAAGGCGCAGGCAGGAGGAGTGAGCTCCCTCTGCCTACGATCTGCGAGGCAGCGGCACAGATGCCGCTCGCCCGTCTCCTACCAGACTCCCCGGATGCTGTCTGAATGCATCCGGGTAGTCTGGTGACGTCACCAATGCCCACAATGCATTGTGGGCATGGTGTCACTAGTTGCCATGGCGACCTATGCACAGCAGTAACGCTGTGCACAGATCGCCTCTTCAAACAGCAATCTAATGATTGCTTTTCCCCAGTGGGGGATGCAGGGACAAATCCTCACTGGGGGAGAAATTAAAAAATGTGAAAAAGTAAAAAATAAAAAGTTAAACACAAGCACAAAAAAATAAAATAAAACACATACACTGCCCTTTTCCCCTTTACAAACGCCAATCGCCCCAAAAAAGATCAAAAATAAATAAAGTACCCATATTTGGTATCGCCGCGTGCGTAACGATCCACCCTATAAATCTGTCACGTTAATTAACCCGTATGGTGAACGCCGTAAAAAACAAAAACAAAAAACAGTCACAGAATTGCGATTTTTGTGCATCCTGCAGCACATTAAATGGAATAAAAAGCGATCAAAAACTCATATAAATGCCAAAGTTGTACCAATTAAAACGTCAGTTCATCCCGCAAAAAAAAAGTTCTTACACGTCTCTGTATACGGAAAAATAAAAAAGTTAGGGCTCTCAGAAGACAGCGATGCATAAATATTATTTAACACAATAAAAACACTATTTTTTTTTTAAAGTGCTTCCAAATTAAAAAAAACTATATAAATAGGGTATCGCCGTAATCGTATCGACCCTGAGAGTAAAGCTAACTGGTCATGGATACTGCACGGTGAGTGCTGTGAAAAAATAAAAATAAAAAACACTACTAGGATTGCAGTATTTTTTTCACCCTGCCTTCCAAAAAACGGATTTAAAACTGATCAAAAAGTCTGGTCCCCCCAAAAATGATACCAATAAAACGTCAACTCATCCCGCAAAAAACAAGCCCCTACACAGCTCCGTACACAGAAAAATAAAAAAGTTATGGCTCTCAGACTATGGCGATGCAAAAACGTGTTTTCCTTTTTGAATAAAAGTGTTTTTATTGTGTAAAAGCAGTAAAACATAAAAAAAAATACAAATTGGGTATCGCTGTAATCGTATCGACCTGCTGAGTAATACTAGCATGTCAGCTATACTGCACGGTGACCGCTGTTAAAAATAAAAATAAAAAACACTACCAGGAATGCTGTATTTTGTTCAAAATGCCTCACAAAACCTTAATAAAAAGTGATCAAAGCGGCATATGCCCCCCATAATGGTACTAATAAAAACGTCAACTCATCCCACAAAAAACAAGCCCATAATCAGCTCCGTATACAGAAAACTGAAAACGTTATGGCTATCAGAACAGGACAACATAAAAACGCAATTTTTTATAGACCTATTTCTATTGTGTAAAAGTAATAAACAAAAAAAAAAAACTATATAAAATCTATATCATTGCAATATGTACCGACCCCATAATAAAGATATCCTGTCATTGATACTGCACGGTGAACGCTGTAAAATTGGAGCCCAAAAAACAATGGTGGAATTGCGTTTTCCCCTCATTTTCATAGCCCAATGCAAAAAAAAAAACTTTGGAACACCTCTGCACCCAAAATGTACAATACACCCCTAGATGAGATCTATGAGGCGTGCTGAATCCAAAATGGGGTGACTTCTGGAAGGTTTCACCTGTTCTGGTATTTTGGGGGCTTTGTAAATGCGACATGGCCCCACCAAAATCTGCGTTCCAAAATCCAAGTAACACTCCCTCCCTTATACGCCCTGCCATGCGCCCAAACAGCAGATTACACCCACATGTAGGGTATTGCCGAACTTGGAAGAAATTGCGTAACAAGGTTTTGGGTGTTTTTTTTACCAGGATGCCTTGTGAAAATTAAAAAATTTTCAGCTAAAATTGCAGATTATTGGAAAAAAATGTTTAACATTTTCACAGCCTAAACGCTAAAAAATTTTTGTGACACACACTGTGGGGTCGATATGCTCACTAACACCCTGGATATATTCCCTAAGGGTGTAGTTTCAATTTGGGTATTTTTAGGGGAGTTTATTCATTTTTAGCACCTTAGGGTGTCCGCAAAACTGAAATGGCCCCTAAATAAAATCGTAATGAAAATGAGACTCCCAGAGTCCAGTAGGTGCTCCTCCTATTCTGGGGCCTGTGGTTGAGCCAAATAATGCACTAGGGCCACATATGGGATATCTCTGAAAACGGCAGAATCTGGGGAATCAATATTAATTTGCATTTCCCTGATCACATTTACCGTATTCTTGTGAATAATGCATAAAAATTGAAAATCTGCAAAAAAAGTAAAATTTTGAAACTTCACTTCCACTTTGCTTTAATTCCTGTGAAACACCTAATGGGTTAATAAACTTCCTAAATGCGGTTTTGAATACTTTAAGGGGTGTAGTTTCTTAGATTAGGTCATTTATGGGGGTATCTAACATACAGGTCACTCAAAGTCACGTTAGAACTGGACTGGTCCCTAAAAAATGTGTCTTGCAAATTTTGTTGAAAATTTGAAAATTACTACTAAATTTCTAAGCCCCCTAATGTCGTAAAAAAAAAAAAAAAGACATTTAAAAAATTAGGCCAAACTACAGCAGACATATGGTAGATGCTAGTTATAAACTATTTTGAGTGGAATAACTATCTGTCTTACATGCAGAAATTTTTGAAGTTTAAAATTGGTAAATTTTTCAAATTTTTCACGATTTTTTGATATTTTTCACAAATAAACAAGCATTTTTTGGACCAAAATTTCTTACTATCTTAAAGTATAATGTGTCACGAGAAAACAATCTCTGAATCACATGGATAGGTTAAAGTGTCAAAAAGTTATTCTCACATAAAGTGACACATGACAGATTTCAAAAATGGGGCTCTGTCAGAGAGGCCAAAACTGGCTCCGGCGGTAAGGGGTTATGGGGTTAAAGAAGACCCTTTAACATGTATGAAAGTTCTTCATAACTGAACTTGGCCACAAAATAACCCTGATTAGGCACACATACAGTGTAACAAGTGATGGACATGTTGTTGCTTGGCATATTACAAGTCACAGTCCTGATACACATACATAGTCCCGCATCTGTGTGTATATCACATAAATATTTTATGTGATAATCAGATATTTATACACTAAAAGAGATTCAATGGCTGCTCTTAATATGTCCATTTTAGTAAATACAGTACATAGGTTTCCTGTGAAATAGCAACCTTGGAGCATAACTCTGTTTTGTGCTGTTCTTCTGTTATTTCTTCTAGACCGTTATTACTGAATCGGATAGATGGGTGTCACCATTCTAGTTTTTTCAATATGGTGTGTCCCTGCACACATTGACTGTCAGCACTTGATTGGACAATGTCAGACAGCGCAGGGACACAGCCAACCCCCACTCCCTCGGTATCGCCCATCTGACAAATTGGTAATGAGTTTCTAGAAGTTACAACAGGGGAACTACACAACATAGAAGATTTAGGAAAAATGCTCCAAAATTGTGATTTCATGGGGGATCATAAATATTAACTAAAACAGACATAGGAGATATCACAGGTCCCTTTCAAGGTTCCTATCAATCGAGCAAAGATGATGAGAGATAAAGAATCAATAGAGAATTATATTGTAATGTTTAATAATTTTGATTAAGGCTCTGTTCACTCTGTTGTCAAAGATTTGATTGATCATTTTCCTTCCCATTAAAATGGTGGAAACCACAGTGGGACCTGATAAACCCCATTATAAGTCAGTGATATCCAAGGGGCACTGGTAGCATCCATTGTGTGACAGAACTGAAACTAAAACATTAGTGTGAACATAGACTCATACAGACAATCCGCTGTATCTGTATTTCAGCAGAATAGGAATTATAATATCTACCTTCACACTTTACAGGGAACCTGTCACATAGGTTATGCCCCCATTGCTGAGAACAGCACAAGCTCGTGACAGACATGCTGTATCCAGCGGTGTGTCCCTTAATCTGTAAGATGCTGGAGTTTCAGAGTGTTTAATGCTCAAAGATGGCAGTTTGCAGCCAGAAAAGAGCCAAGCTTATTCATGAGCAGGTGTTAGCCCCGCCCACCCACTGCTAAGCCCACCCACCTGACTGTTATTCACATGTTTCTACAAATTCAAAGTAATAGGTTAATCAGTTGTTAAGTGGGCGGGTCATGAATTAAACGGACTCATGAAAACTTTTCTGCCTGAAAACTAGACGGGATTCAGAATATCTTTCCTTTTTAGACCCACCAAAAATTGGTTGGTGTGAGGATTTATGCGCCTTTCAGATCTCACTGCATAAAGTAAAAGCTTCAGAGAAAAAGAACTGAAGAGCTCCACAGTGCCCTCTATTGGATGTAGTTATCCTCAATTCACAAATAGCTCACAAGACCCTTAGGCTATGTTCACATGGGGTGTAATTATGCCCCGCAATTACGCCATGTGGACGGGGGCGGGAGCGGGGGTCCAGCACCTCACCAGACCATAGACTATCAGTAAATGACATGTCACTTATCTCCCCCCGCGGCGGATTCGTCGAGCAGGAAGAGGATCCATATGTGCATGAAGCTTACTGCAAAGCATCTCTCTGACTGCTGTTAAAGCAGTGCAAACAAGGCCTAGTGGCCAAAGTGAAAACTGCAAGACTTAAAAATTATTGAAAAATATTGAAAGAGATATGAAAAAAAAAAAATAAAAATGGGACTTAAACAATGACTCATTTTTTGATGACACATTCCCTTTAAGGCTTTAGGATATACACTGTGTAAGTCTTCTGTAAATTTGTAAAAAGAAACGGAAATTTCTGCCACAGACTGTCCCGCTGATTACCTACATTGTAGTTCAGTGGAGCTAATCTGCTGCTCTCAGGCATGGAATCAGCACCAATAATGAGAGCTTTTTCTGGAGCTTGTGAATAGAGCATAAAATTAGCCCTCTCCAATGCATTGTTCCCAGTGACTGAAGCCTTCCCCTTCTGCTTAGTTAACCCTTATATATTTTAGGGTGCCCACTTGCAAAAATAATTAATTTTGAATATAGGAGAGCAGATTCAAAAATTTCAAGAAATGCAGGTTGCAATTCATGATAGGTTATATACTTACTAAGAATATTTTCATTTTAATTAAAAACTTATATTGATTAAATCTACTCCGTTAATGCTACAGACAATGTAATAAAGTTTTTATCTGCATGCCCTTACAAAGAATAACAATAAATCTGTACAGCAAGGAATCCAAATGTTTATCTTCTTATTTTAATCTTTATTTTATGTGTTTTTTAGGATATTGAAGCAACAATGAACTCTGCACTCAATGAGCTACGGGAGCTTGAGCGCCAAAGCAGTGCTAAGCATGCCCCGGATGTGGTGCTGGACACCCTAGAGCCCCTTAAGACTTCACCTGTGGCTGCTCCCAATTCTGAGCCTTCTAGCCCACTTCATGCTCAGTCCTTGCGGGACCAAGAATCTGGTTTTCAGAGAAGCTCCAGTTCTGCAAGCGACATCACTTGTTCCTTCCGTACAGCTAAATCCGTACGTCTACCCCCCTCAAGGCCTCCAGCTACACGTCCCAAACCATCTATGTTCCCCAAATCTAATCCCCCGGCACCTGGTGGAGTTGGATCTACATCTGGTCAGCAGCCCCCTGACAAGTCTTGTCCGGTGTGAGTCAGGTGTTTTAGGGCCACCACTGTGAATTCTATGCTAGACATCTTCAATATGTACATACAGACATCTGTTGAGGAGAACGTGGAAGCTGATGGAAGCAAGAACCCTAAACTGGATGCTGGGGAACATCTACGAGTGGGCAAACAAGGGAGTCCTGGACCAAAAGGAAATTGAATTATAATTTTTTTTTTTAATATTGGTCTCATGTAGGATCAATGACGAGTAGTGGCTCATCTTCTGGGAACTCTAAGCTGTCTCAATGAAATATTCACTGCTGTCAACATTCGTTGGTTGGTTCTTCTAATTTTTTTTCACAAAGGGCTACTGTATATCTAAACAAGCATTTCATAAGTTACTAAAATAGAACACTAAAACCAGTCGTAACAGTGAATGCTTTAAGATTAATAGTTTCACTTAGAATTTTTTTTTTTCTAGTAACTAGCAGTATTGTATATGTAACATACATCATAGCACATATCTAACAAGCGTGCAGCAGAAAAGCTTATCAAGCACAGGCATGAGAAGGGCACAACTAGTACAATCAGAAAGGAATGGTTTACAGGTGCTTTTGGAGGGTACATAATACACGGATTTCTGTTACTTTAAATATACGGTATATGCATCAATTTAAAAGCCATTCCAATGGAGATTCTCAGTAGTTATTAAATTGATTTAAATTATTAACGAAGTTATGAAAACCTTTCCAGGTTTCCGGTAAATAGTCCTTTTTGTTGTAGCAGGGAGTAGAAAATAGTTCTATACTATAGTAAGTCAACACCGCAAAATGGATTGCTGCGTCACTGTTTTTTCCGATTGATCCTATGTGGGACCTTGGCTTTAAAGTCTGTAATTCTCCATTGCACGTGGAGACATAAGAGCATTATAAGGGGAATCGGTATATTCTTACCTGGTCTACATGTGATCTGTGTAGAATGGGTAGGTTGTTGTAAGCTCCCTTTTGCGGAGAATGATTTTTTTTCATTTCTTTTTTACATTACATTGCTTTCTAAACTAGTTTAGGTAATCACATGGAAGACTAAGAGAACCCAAGATAGTAACACTTTGGACCCTAGGTTCCATTAATGAACACTCCAACCAGCCACCCATCTGTGTCTTCTCTATGTACTCTTAAGCCACGATAATGACCTCAAATATGCTACTTAAGTGATCTGTAGTGCCAGGGTGCTTAACTGGCACACAAGTAAGCAAGAGGTATGGGAAGATAAGTAACAAAAGGGTTGCGACCCAAGTACTATTACATAGATGGTAATTGTTACCAAAAAAATGGTTAGTAAAAGATGAATTATGGGAACTAACCTGGTCAGTATTTATCCTAAATAAAGTGACAGTCCATTTTGAACATTGTTATTAAGTCTATGAATAAGATAGCTGTCCCCTGCCTGGAATGAAGATTAAGTCTTATGTGAACCTTCTGGTAGTCGTTTCAAGAGTTGATTGAAGACCAAAGTGAAAAAAAAAAAAATTAAAAATAAAGGTGCAGAGACTTGGTGATGGTCTCAATACAGTGGGGTAAGACATCATCAGCTTTAGTACAATTTTTTTTTTATAGTCTTTGTAGATTGTGTGGATCCGTAAGTAATAACGATGTATAGCAAGTAATTTATGGATTCATCAGTAAGGAAAATGTATTACTGGAAAAAAAAAAACTGAAGCCACCAAAAGCAGCAAAGCTTCTATTTCCGATGTGCAATGACAGTGCGAGCTTCAGCTGACCTGAGACTTGACAGTATTTAATACACCTGCATGCATGGTACTGCATTACAAAGCGTGTGATTTGTGCTTGGTATCTGCCAAGACGTGGGAGTGAGGTCTGTTGGCAAACGAAGCAGAGCACTTTGCAGCAATACAAGAACATGCAGTTCATTGATATGAAGTGTCTTTGAGGATTTTTTTTTTTTTTTTTTACTTTTTATTTGTCCCAATGATGACGTGCGGGGATCATACATATGCCTGTGGCATATTCAGTAGCCTTTTTGTATCTCATTTAAACCTTTACAAGAAGATGAAGTGTGGTGAAGAGCTTAGTGAACTATTGCAGTCCTAGAATGGACCATTATTGTAGCAGGACATTTGAGTGTGCGCTTTCCCTATCTACTTCCAGAGAGGATATGTCTCCCTCTGAATACATACGGGTTGCAAATCAGTCTCCTGTGTAATGCAGTCTCACTTATTCTTGTTCCAAGTCTTTGCTGGGTTGTGGGCAGAATGAAGCATCTTGTGACGCCAGCAAAGGAGATATGACCAGCCTTTTTATTGTGTATGTGTGTGTGTGTGCATTTAGGAGAACAGAGCACGAACCTAATACAGTGCTCTCTTGCAATAAGCCAGCACTGTACAACTGCTTTTTTTTTGTTATGGCACTTTGACCACTGATATTAGGAAAAAAAATGTTTATGGACAGTGTTTCTCTGGGAGTTGTGTCAGTTATACTCATGCTGTCTAGGAGAATGTATGCATCACATATGTAACACCACGTGTATAAAATGTCAATAAAAGTGGTCTCCTTATCCTTTGAACTACATGTTATAGATAAAAATAATTAAAAAAACAACTAAGCAGCATTTTCACAACTGGAATAATGTATGTCCGTTTTGTGCTTTGTATTCTCCAGAATTCCGACAGAGGTTGGAGAAGTTATGTGGGACTCCTCAATAAATTGTGTTTTTAGATAATGTGTGTGTAGTTGTAATTCACAATGATACCTAATTGTGTTACTTTATTGTAATATACAATGCCACTTCCTCCTGTACTACACACCAACACTTTATTATGTGGAATTGTTGTACTTTGCAATGGTATTCTCTTATTATGCATGGTCTTTGTGCTACACAACAACTTATTTTTTGTTGGCTTCTTATAATACACTAGTAGGAATCTCAGGACAGTGACTGTAATAGAAAATGCATCCAGTTAAAGAACCACTGTGCACAGAAGTTGGTGATTGCCACCCCCCCAAACACTCTCTGGCTTGGTACCGCCCACAAAGGGGTATAACTATAGAATACAGGGCCACATAACAAACTAAAGGCCCTAATATTAAAATATACCTTTTAATAAATCAGCTTAAAGTTTATATCAAAACCTATATACAAAAAAATGGACTATCAAGAACACCACTATTGACCAGATATCCACTACTAAACACTCCTCAAATACAAACGGTATGAGTAAATATATTAGATATAATAAAAAGATAGTTATACTCAGTTAGATGATAACAAGTAGGCTATAAAGACCCTAGTCTAGCCCTATCCTGGTCCCTAAGGTGACTATGGAGTATTCGTCCCAAAAGGGATGGCCCCAAACGATGACTCGCCCTATATTCTGACCTTAATTCTATTTGAGGAGTAGAGAGTAGTGATGAGCGATTGCGTCAACTATCGTCATCGGATCGATAGTTGATATCGTCCATTATCAAGCCGATTTCCGATAGTCGATAATAGATTATTGCCGATGACCATTAAAGTCTATGGGAGAGGAACAACACCTTCATTCTTACACCCTAACAGGGCTGGAGAAGCTGGAATTAACATCCACAACAGTAAAATAGATACGTGCTACATCTTAGGCAACACAATTAGGCAACAAGAGTCACAGGAAAAAAACTCATTCGCTATCCTTGTCCTGTACCACAGCATGACCCTTAAACCTGCATGACCCACACATTAAAATGTGCCAGAAGGCAGTATTATTTGAACCATAATTTTATTTGAACTGGACATTAACTATCCCTGTCCTGGAACGCTGCATGACCCTTAAACCTGTCTGACCCTCAGATTAAAAAGTGCCGGAAAAAGGAGTCTTTCAACCACCATTTTGGTTGTACTGGACATTGACTATCCCTGTCCTGGACCACAGCATGACCCCAAAACCTACATGACGATGAAGATGATGACGACATTTGTGGCCATGACTGGGAGGACGAGGAGGTAAGACTGCTGGATGCAGGTTGCATTAACCACTGAAGAACAGATTGGCGATGCTGTTCGTTACTGAGATTCACAGGGCCCTGACCCAGTGATGACAGGCCTGACGGTCCTGCAACCGACGATCCGCTGGCTTGCGTGTTGTCGCCAGCACTGGAAGGAGCACCTTCTCTCGTACCTCTACCTCCATGTCCTACACCCCTCTTTGCTCGCTTACCACCTGTATTTCGCTCCATGTTCAGAAAGATAAAAATTTAAGAAGGTATGGAAGAGTTTTTGACAGTCTCTTATTAAAAGACGGCAAATCACAGCTATTCTTAAATCCCTCTAATTTCCTACAGCCAACTAGGATTAGAAACTGAAATGTTTCTAGCAAATACCTGTGAAATGCGGTCTGGTGGAAGAACCGTAAGACAAAATCAACAGTGTTCTTCCTTCAGTCCCAGGGATTTACAACTGCCCAGTAGGACTAGGAATTGATCATTTTCAACAAAATATCATACAAGTGCACTATCTGCGCCAAACTGAGATTCACCGAGCGCAATAAAACTATTCAGAAGTTACACGGATGAGAAATTGCGTTTTTTGCAGCAATGATAAACGAGAACAGTTGCTAGAAAATTTGTCTATCAGAAGTTTCGTATAATGTGGCTATTTTAAAAAAAAACACTAGGGCCGCACCACGTGCAATACAGCTATTTAAAAGTTATACGGATAGCAAACTGTGGTTTTTGCACCAATGAAATACATAAACAGTAATGACGAAATTTCTATATCCAAATTTAAGTACAAGGTGGCTATTTGAAAAAAAAAACTGGGGCGAACCAAAGTGCAATACAGCTATTTAAATGTTATACAGATAAGAAAAGGTGTTTTTTGCACCAATGAAATGCACCTGCAATTACTAGCAAATTTCTGTATCGTAATATAAGTACAAGGTGGCTCCTTGAACAAAACTGTGCTGCGCCAAAGTGAAAAAACACCTAATTAAATTGTGTACGGATAATAAAAGGTGGTTTTTGCACCTATGAAATAGGCTGTACAGCGCTAGATGCTTCTTTAAAAGTCTCAGCCTAACTAAGCACTGAAATTCTCTAATCTACCTATGTTCTAATGTTCACAGCTAAAAGCATAGTTGTCTGTGTGAACAAAGAGAACTGTGTCTCTGAGCTGAGCTGTATTGAGGAGAGTTCTAACACAAGTCCTGCTCTTCTGAGACACACTGACGCACTGATGCTGCACAGGAAGGCTGTTCTATGCAAAACGAGGTCATGTGATTTTTCCAGCCAATGACAACCATACACATCACAGTCATGACGTCGCACACCCAGCTCACCCTGCTCTATGCTCTAAGCTGATTTGCTGGCCGCCAAAATGACAGGAAGCGCCGGAAATGGCGGGATAGTAATAGATTATGCACGGATTCTCACCTAAATTATCGCGTGATCGAAAATTTCCGATCAATCTAAAAACCGTGACGATTTCAACTTTGTCGATTTATAATTGCTCATCCCTAGTAGAGAGGTAATAAATAAAATTTTTGTCCACAAGAAAAAAATCACCACTTCATCCCGACGCGTTTCCCCCCTATGAGGTGGTCGGAGGTCCTCAGGGGATCAAGGAATGCGGCTAATAGACCCACAATGGAGTTCTGTTCAGTCATTACTGAAATGACTGAACAGAACTCCATTGTGGGTCTATTAGCCGCATTCTTTCATCCCCTGAGGAACTCCTACCACCTTATAGGGCGGAAATGCGTCAGTATGAAGTGGTGATTTTTTTCTTGTGGACAAAGACCAATATTACCGCAATATAGTCACTATGTAATGGTAGATACCAATGTACACAGGTTCTGCAGACATTTCAGTGTTTACAAAGTAGAAAAAAAGTCAGCTCACCGTGATCCAGTATGCTGCAGGGACCCTCCGGGCTAGGGAGATAGCACTATAGCAAGCACAAACATATGGTCCAGCAGTCCAAAGGCCAGTAAAAAATCCAATATTTATTGAGTAATATTAAAATAAAACGGCAAACATGCACAGGGGAGATGAATGAAGCTTACGCATTTCAGGGCGACTGCCCCTTAATCAGTGATTACATCCAGTGTCATTCTTTCCATATTCGATCCAGACCATCAGAATGACTTTTCCTGGCCACAACTCATGTCTGCAGAATTTGCACAGTACACGATGTACCAAGTAACTGTCAGAAACATACTATCTTATGTTATGATCCGCTTCTGGGGTGGCTACGGGCTGCAAATTTTAGCATGTGAAGGGACCAAAATCTATGAAACTTCCACTGCTGATAATTTCAGGCTGCAGCTGCTGGTTTTACCTTAGCTGGTTATGAAAAATTGGGAGAGATCCCACAACATTTTTAATTATTTGAGAAGAATGTCTTTACAGACATTCAATTACTAATTAAAAAAATGCAATATGGGGTCCCTACCCGTTTTTCATAACCAGCCAAAGTAAAATGGGCAGCTGCAGCCTGATACCATCAGGATGGGAAGGTCCATGGAAATTAGACCTTTCCCACCCTAAAAATACCTGCCCTCAGCCACCCCAGAAGCAGATCATCACATTGGAGGGGCTGCTTCTGATGGTAACCCAGCTCTTCCCTGGTGTGCTAAGTATTGAGGTAAAAGTGAGAGGAAGTTGTGTCCGACTTGGGGGTGACAAAAAACACAGATGGCACCAAGCCCCAGTGATATTAAAGGAGAGGTCTCTGTCAGAAACCTGAATGACTAACAATGGAAAAAAAAATCTGTAAAAAATATAACACAAAAAGCACTTTTTGTAAATAAACAGACCCCGACAACATCCCTCAATGGCCATTTTATTAAAGAAATCCATCGCAGTCCAGATGGGAAACCCCAAACCCTGATCAGCATTTGGTGGACAGCTTTCTAAAGTGCCTAGGGCAACATGAACATTAAATAAAGCCCTAGCCCCCCTAAATTTGTTAGCTGAACCAATGCTAACATGTATGTAGCCACCCCACCCAATTTGGGTTTTTGGTAGATAGGCCGCCTGTTATGCAGTAAGGCCCCGTTGGGAAGATAAGGCATCAGCTATCCAGATCTGAAAGGGCCCAGGTAGGTACATAGAAAAAACTGCAGGTACTTGTCATGGCATTAGGTATGTAGGCAGACAAGGCCCTATGTAGGTAGAAAGGCAAGTCTTCAGGTAGATAGGCAGGTAACAAAGGTACATAGAAAAGGCTCCAAGTAGGTTGTCAAGGCAGTAAGTAGATAGATAAGCTCCCAGGTAAGAAGATGAGTAGGTAAGTTTTCAGGTAAGTAGAAAGGTATGGCCCCAGATAGGGAGCAAGGCAAGGCCAGAGGTAGCTAGGTAGACAAAGTCCAAGTAAGAAGGTAGATAAGGCCTTAAGTAGGCAGGGTCCCAGATAGGTAGATAGGCAGTGCCCCAAATAAGTATGTAGGTACGTAGTCCCCAGCTCGCTAGATAGTACTCTGTTTGGTGGTCCCCAGGTGTGTAAGTAGTACCCAGATACATAGGTGGTCCCTAGGTAGGAAGTCTTCAGGAAGGGAGGTTAGTGGCCCCCAGGTAGGTGGTAGATAGTTAAAATGTAAAAATATACGTTAGTGAACTGTAAAAAATAAAACTCACCTTTGCCTGTTCTCCCGAAAAGCAGTAGGCTGGCTTCTGCAGGTAAAACCTGGTGCAGGTAACATGGTGATATCACGTCATCTGCATCAGGATGCTCCCCTGACATATAGGCCTGAAGCCTACAAGGCTGACTGGGGTAAAGAGGGACAGGAAGACTGCTGCTCCGGCATGGGATTTAGGTGCCTGCATGTCCTCAGACGCCCAAACCATATGCCCTCGACACCCGAGATACACTACTATATACACTCACCGGCCACTTTATTAGGTACACCTGTCCAACTGCTCGTTAACACTTAATTTCTAATCAGCCAATCACATGGCGGCAACTCAGTGCATTTAGGCATGTAGACATGGTCAAGACAATCTCCTGCAGTTCAAACCGAGCATCAGTATGGGGAAGAAAGGTGATTTGAGTGCCTTTGAACGTGGCATGGTTGTTGGTGCCAGAAGGGCTGGTCTGAGTATTTCAGAAACTGCTGATCTCCTGGGATTTTCACTCACAACCATCTCTAGGGTTTACAGAGAATGGTCCGAAAAAGAAAAAAAACATCCAGTGAGCGGCAGTCCTGTGGGCGGAAATGCCTTGTTGATGCCAGAGGTCAAAGGAGAATGGGCAGACTGGTTCGAGCTGATAGAAAGGCAACAGTGACTCAAATAGCCACCCCTTACAACCAAGGTAGGCAGAAGAGCATCTCTGAACGCACAGTACGGCGAACTTTGAGGCAGATGGGCTACAGCAGCAGAAGACCACACCGGGTGCCACTCCTTTCAGCTAAGAACAGGAAACTGAGGCTCCAATTTGCCCAAGCTCATCGAAATTGGACAGTAGAAGATTGGAAAAAACGTTGCCTGGTCTGATGAGTCTCGATTTCTGATGCGACTTTCGGATGGTAGGGTCAGAATTTGGCGTCAACAACATGAAAGCATGGATCCATCCTGCCTTGTATCAACGGTTCAGGCTGGTGGTGGTGGTGTCATGGTGTGGGGAATATTTTTTTGGCACTCTTTGGGCCCCTTGGTACCAATTGAGCATCGTTGAAAACACCTTGTGGAATCTATGCCACAAAGAATTGAGGCAGTTCTGAAGGCAAAAGGGGGTCCAACCCGTTACTAGCATGGTGTACCTAATAAAGTGGCCGGTGAGTGTATATTTATACTAGTAGATAGCTCGTCTCAGGATGGTGACTGTAATGCATCCAGAATTCGTGCCCTGGGATAATTCCTGCAATATTTTTATATAAATATCCATGCTCACAGTACTTTACTTTGATGTGGGCGCTGAATACACAAGAGTCAGAGAGTGGCCTCAAGCGTACTTTGGCCTGTGGACTTTTACCCCATCGGTACTAGGCACAGCCATCCTTATTATCTTGGTATCATGGCTTAAACAGTTATGTACTTTTATACTGTTTTACAATGTTAAACCCAGCTTAGATTGTTAAATGTTCTGTTTATGTGCACTATGGGTAGGTTTAACACATAGCCAGCTAACATTGAGAGACTCTTAAAACTTGCTACCTATGGACTGAGAAGTTGGTAACTTTCCACTTTGCTAGAAGATGCACAGAAGATGCACAGTTTAGTTTTGGAGAGAAAAATTTCAGGCAGTGACCTTTGTACTGTCTGGAAAAGAGGTGGAGTCAATTCCTGGTCACCAGCCCTTTAACCCTGAAGTCAGCCAGACGACTGAACCACAGACCCCGGGATACCAGTGCTTGGGCCAGCACACAAGTCTTCTGAGTGAAGGACAGCGAACCAAAGCCTTTCCTCAACACAGAACATCCCCTTTCATTTCAGAGTGCTCTGAAAAAATGAAAGGCGAGTTCTGATTGGTTGCTATGGGCAACATAGAAAGTCTTAGACCTAGACAATTTTCATGCGTACCTCAGTGACTAGTATTGTGTTGCACTAGAGTTACTCCATAAAAAAGTGCACTGGCTTACTGCAGACTCCTGATCCTCTGGAATTATTTCCCATTGCGGTCCATCACGTTTTACCAACCCTTCCAGAGAACAGCAACACGTGGTGACGCTTCAACGGTGTCAGGGGAATCCAGCGTAGAGTTCGGTCCAGCCCAAAGTCAGGCACTGCACCTCCATCTCCCCCCGACTTGATACCACTCATATCATGATGTACATCCCTGAGGTCCAATTTAATGTCGGAGCTAAATGCAGCAGGAGTGGGCAGCTACAGGTGGTGAAGCAAAAGCAGCCAAGCCAAGCGCTCATGTTAGTATAGCAGAAGCGGCTCTCCTAAGTACAGGGCACAGTGGAGCAAGTTTGGATGAGACGGCTTCCTTCTACTTCAGTGTGGAAGATACCTCTGCTACATAGGTGGGTGGGTGGTGCAGCATGGTTGACCCCAATCTCCACCCTCTGGCTTTAGGGGCGCAAACAGATCCAGGTCTTATTTACATAATATTTCCTGGCTTCCTCACAGGTATCCATTGAGAGATTTTTTTTCACAGTATCCCTATGCATACCGTGGCAAAACTACAGGAAACTAACATCGGAAAACCTTTTCATAGTTTTTTCCAATTGCTGATTTCCCTGTAGCTGACAATTGAACCCCAGTTACATTGTGAATATAGCCCCCAGCACTGAGTGCCAGCCCGGTCTCCACTCCTGTAGCTCACAGTTTACATACCTTTCACGCCCCACTGCTCTGACACAAAGACTGCTGCACATATTTAACATAAGCACTGTTGCTGTGGCCTCCTCACTGACCTCCATGCTCTTGTCCTTACAGGCACCCCATCCTTACCTTTGTTACTACTTACACATTTCTCCTAACCCTCCTGGTGGTGTTGTGCAGTGTAGTGTAATTATATCTGTAGGACCTGAGGTGACATAGTGGCATCACAAAGTTCCTGACTGGGCCAATTATGCCTACAGTACAGGATGGTAGAATGTCCGTAGTTTTGCTGCGATTTGCACAAAATTTACACAAAATATATAATAATGTCTGAAGCCCCCTTGCCCTCCCCTCCTCTCACTGCCCCACTGCCCCCCTCCCCCCTACTGCTCAGTTTCAAGTGCATCAAGTGTCACGTCTGTCACTTAGGGCGACATGTATGAATCTCGCCACATCAGAGCGCATGTTTTCGCCAGTTTTCCGGCAAAATTTGCGCCTTATGTATGTCGGGGCCGGGCTGCGCTCATACATGCGGTGTAAAGTCCGCCACGCCTCGTCAGTGTGTGAGGCGCAGTGTGGGACTTAGGCACAGTGCGGGACTGCGCCTTATATTCGCCGTCCGCGGAGGTGCGCTCATACATGCGGGGAAAAGTTTGCCTCGCCAGTGTGTGGGGCGCAGTGCGGGACTTAGGCGCAGAAGGGACTGCACCTAACATGTATTCCGATTCGAGACAGGCTGGAAAACAGCGAGAAATCATTAAAGATGTCCGTGCGGAGTATGAATCAAAAAATCGCCTTTATAAGGTGTAAAACATTCTCTGAAAAAGAGCTCAAACCTACTAAAAAAAATACATAAATAAAATCACTTTCCAAAAATCTAGAACGGCGCTACATCGGGAATTTGGATATTGAAAATTGCCGGGAAATACAGTAATTCAAATTCTGTAAGCTATTCTCATTGGTCGGCAGAAACCAGCCAATCAGAATAGGAGCAACAGTGAACCATTATAACCTTTGAAAAAGTATTGACCAATCAAAATCAAAGGCAGGACAGTTCAAAATACAGTAAAAATGCAGAAAAGAGCTTATTGGTTGAGCTAGCGGGGGCTTGGCAATCCTGGCCAATCAGAATAGGAGCGACAGGGACCCATTATAACCTATGATGAAATATTGACCAATTAAATTCAAAGGCGGGACAGTTCAAAATACAGTAAAAATGCAGAAAAGAGCTGATTGGTTGAGCTAGCGGGGGCTTGGCAATCCTGGCCAATCAGAATAGGAACGACAGTGAACCATTAAAACTTATGGGGAAATATTGACCAATCAAATTCAAAGGTGGGACAGTTCAAAATACAGTAAAAATGCAGAAAAGAGCTGATTGGTTGAGCTAGCGGGGGCTTGGCTATCCCGGCCAATCAGAGCGCGAGCTACTTTGTCCCATTGTAGTCTATGGCCAGATCGGTGCAATGAAATCTCGGCTCTCAGCGCCGTGCGGCATGGAGTATGATGAAAAAAATCCTTTTTATTAGGTGTAAAATATTATCTGAAAAAGAGCTGAAACCTTCTATAAACATTCATCAATCAAATCCCTAACACGGGAATTGGGATATAGAGGATTGTCGGGAAATACAGTAATTCAAATTCTTTAAGCTCTTCTCATCGGTCGGCAGAAACCAACCAATCAGAATAGGAGCGACAGTGAACCATTATAAGCTATGGAGAAGCATGGACCAATCAAATTCAAAGGACAGTTCAAAATACAGTAAAAAAGGCAGAAAAGAGCTGATTGGTTGAGCCCAGGCGGCAGATATGAATCCACCAATCATATGTAGTGCGTCTGTTTTTAATGGAGAAAGAAGGGCGCGATAGAAGGGCGCCCTAAAAGCTATTACTGTCTATGGGAAATATTCTAGTACTGTGATTGGTTGGGGGTCAGAGGGGCTCGTCCTGCTTAGCCAATCAGCGGCTGAGCTACCTTCTCATAGAGTTCTATGGAAAAAAGAAATGCAGAGCGAGCTCTGTTTGTGATTGGCTAAGTTAAAAGAGGCGCAGTTATTTGGACCAATGGGAGAGCCAGTGACGCTCTTATGGGTTTTCTAATGCAATCTCTAATCTCTAATCCGATCTCTATATAAAATGAACAATAATATGGTGGTAACGAAAAAATTTTTTTAATTAAATAAATTCATTTTTATTTCTTTATTTTCATTAGCCAATGATCAATAATATGGGTGTAACAAAAATAAAGAAATAAAAATGAATTTAATGAATTAATATATATTTGCCACACAAATATCCTACTTTTCCGTACCTCACTACTTATTCCCACCTCTGTACAAACTCCCCATGTGGTCATAGGTTGAAGTAAGAGGGTCATGGGTTGATATTTTGAATATTTTTGACTTACTTATCGTTGTGCGGTCTCCAAATTAATAGAAGAATGGACATATGTGCATTATGTCTTGGAAGATTGGCAGCTGATGCCAGATTGATTTCAGAAGCAAAATTCTTCATTTTGGTTAATGCATACAAGTTTTTATAGAGTTTGGTCTGGAGGTGTGACAACATTATAATATTCCATACATCATCATCATTACGTCACACTTTTAATTATAGTTCGCAATACAATTGGTTAGTTTAATTAACATACTTTTGCATAAGGAGCAACTTTTAACCTATCTTGGTTTTGTTACACTATTAGTTGCAGTATTTTGCCATATATCATATTGCAAATCAGACCGTTCTGCCCCCTCTCTCCTTCTAAGGGGATGAGCGGCGCCGTGGTCCTAGTGCCGGGCCGCGGGAGTACTCGTCCCCCTGTGCGGGCAGACTTACCAGCCCGCTCTCCTGCTTCCGTTCGGCGTCCCTGCTGGCTGCGGCGCGGGTCCCCGCTCCTTAGGGCACGCGCGTGCCAGCCTCCTCTGATTTATAGGGCCAGCACGCCCATTATTGGTTGTTGGCCGATCACTGACCCTATTTAAGGGTTGCTCTTCCGGAACGTTACCGGTGGATCTTTAGTGCCTTCTAGCCTATTGAGAAAGCGTTCTGAGTGTCTTCGTCCTGACCGTGTACCGTACCTCTTTGCCTACACCTCTCGACTACGAACCTTTGCCGCCTGCCCTGACCTTATTGCCTGTCCCGACTACGCCTCGTCTGACGATTCTATACCTCGCTACTTCTGGGCCGCCGCCGCAAAAAAGTCTCGCCAGTGGAAACGACCTGGTAGTTTCCCGCCGCAGCAAGTCGATCCCGTTTTGCGGCGGGCTCTGGTGTATACCGGGTTCTACTTAGACTCCGCTCCCTGGTGTGGCTTACGCCATCGCTTGCGCTGGTCCATCGGATCCACTACCGACCGCCGTGACAAAAATTATGACCCCAGAGGTTTTTTTCTGACCTTATCGGTGGCACAATATGTAAAATAAAAAAATAAATAAACACAAAAATCAAACCACAAAATAAATTTTAAAAAACAGCCCAAACCGCAATTTTAAGTGCCCCCCTGATGTTCCTAAAATGTCCATACTGAAAAAAATTAAGTTATTTTAATTTGTACCATTTCTCCTGATATTATTTTAAAAAAATCAAAAATAAGTATTACATAAAATAAAGCCTTTGTATCATGGAAAAAAGGCAAATAAATTAGTTGAATAATCGAGCACAAGAGTGTAATAGCGTTCAAATCCGCATGCACTTAAAAAAATCTAAATATGCTTGGTCAGAAACGGCGGTAAGAGGCCCGATCTGTAACTGGTTAGTGTTTTTCTTTGGGTAGATTTATAGGCCATGCTATACTCCTTTATAATATTTAAATAAGCTCCATGTAGAAAAAGCTAAGATCTTTAGCACCACCTATTGGAAGTCCCTATAATGTTGGTCTGAGTACCTGGCAAGTGTGCATCGTCTCCAACGATGAACTGATCTGAATGACAGTGAGGTCGCAACATAACGCTGAGTATTGCTTCAAAATTCAATGTCCATTACGGTTATGCTGTACAATGCGGTCAAATGACTGAATATGGTTGCATATATAATATGAATAAAGTAAAAAGATTAAAAAGAGACCAGTATTCTAAAATAAAGTTTTCCAACAAACCAGTTAAGTCTAGACTAAAGAGTTGTAATAGCTTTTCTGTCCAATATGTGCCCATACAAAATCAGACTGTATAACTGATGCAAGGTCACTTTCTGGATCAGTGGCAGCTTTTCCTGGTGATTAACATGTAATGTGCAGAAGTGAAAGTCGTCACACTTGTTTTTTTTTTTGCATAAACTGAACAGTTTATTGCATCTTATCCTGTTTCTTTAACAAACTTTATGCAACAGGTGCTTGCTTAGCAATGTATTTATAATTTATAGTCTATTCAGGGAGAGCTATGAATTACGTATTGAACGCCGGGTGAAAGAAGTGACAAGTGCCAGGAATGATAGAAGTCAATGGGGCCCCCTCATCTCCTTCTGGTCAGCGTGTTCTTCTAAAACACCCAGCGCGTTGTGGCGCATACAATACATGCCGCAATATGCCAGGTAAACATAACCTTTCTCTGGCTCTAGGTCTTACTGTACTCTCTCCCTTTGACACATAATAATCTTTCAGTTCTGGTAAAGGCAGCACATTATGACTCGACCTTCGAAGCAGGTCCCCTGGGCATCCATAAACTACCACAATGTGATTTCACAGAGCTTGGCAACAAGAATTCTGCTGTTTGACCTGTAGTGGAGACAGCCACCGCAAACTTTGTGAAATGATCCATCATGACAACGAGTTACTTGTAACCTTAACTCGTAGATAGTCTTATCATGAGCAGCTTTAACGGATAGAAGGAACGGATGGTACCCACTGGTGCCTGTTGATCAGTTGCCCAGGAGAAGCTGCAATTCCTAGAACAATTGCAAACATCCTGCACCATCTTCTGCATGTGGGGATAATAATATCCACGTTGTAACCAGGTGAATATATTCTCTGGCCCGAAATGTCCTTTTCTCTTGTGCACCTCTTTAACTATGCTTCTCACGTCGTGTGCTGGGATAGCCACTTCCCACATCGACCATAACTCTATAGAGAGTCATACCCTGCGGTACAGTAGGTCTTTCTTGAATGCTAGTCACTCTTTCTGACACCAGAGCTTCTTCCCTTCTACTGACAGGGTATTACGTTTGCCAGCATTTGGGGTCCACCCTCTCTGCAGCCACCCCAGGACCTTCCGATTCTGCGGATTTCATGACTGTATCTCTCTCCAATCCCAAGCTCCTCCAGTCCAGGCTCTTTGTTTAGATCCATTCTCTTGAATAGCTGACATCCTCACAGCAGTTGCTAGGGACTCGAATTCAGAAATCTTGGGTCCTTCATCTCCAGCATCAATGGGATACCTGCTGTCTGCATTGCCATTTTCCAGTCCTGACCGCTACCACATTTTGAAGTTGAACTTGCTGAGCCTTGCCATCCAATGCTATTCGAGGGCTCCTAATTTGGCCATATCCAGGTGAACTAAGGGGTTGTTGTCAGTGAAAACGTACTGGGCCCCCCATCAAAGTCAGCAAAACTTCTGTTATGGCCAACAACTCCCGGGAGTTCCAGCTTAAAATAACTTACTCATGCAATAATGGACGGGCATTTACCCACCAGACCACACAGAACTTGAGAGTCCTGTGTTTTTTCTTAAACAACAATTTGGGGTAGCCCGGGGGGCTTTGACGAGCTTTTTATAATTCTCCTGCATCTGCATCTGCTTCAACATGGCCTTTACTTCTTGATATAGGGCAGGAGGTATATGCCCATTGGCGAATGTCAGGATCATCTGTTCCAGGGTCAAGGTCACCCCAAAGTCAGCTTTGTGACAGGAGCAGGCAGCAACATGTGACCCTAGCACCTTATAGAGTTAGTTCCTATCATCTTCAGTCAGATGAGTCCCCTTCCAAAAAATCTCTAGCATCAACCCATCAACAACACCATTTCAGTTCTCACCTGGTAGAGTATAACCAAGCCTGTCTCCTCTTCGGGCTCATCCAATTCACATGGGTGATTGTCAGGTAGTTGTACTTCTTGGGCAAGATAAAATCCCCCAAACCCAAATTTTTTTGGGATAAGCGTGACTTTGTACGGGTTCATGTTCCTTAATTGCACTATAACACACCCTTCTTGTACTTTGCAGAGAGTGCGTATGACTACCACTCCTTCCATTTGGAGTACGGGTTTTCCTCATCATGTAACGCCTTGTGTTTTGTACTCCCCCTCCCAAGAAGGGGAAATTAGCATTTCAGTAAAAATTGATTTGGGTTTTGGGACTTGAAGGGGGCAATTACACATTCCCTTCAGCTTGTACCCTATACTGTCGCAAAAATCTTTGCAATCCAGGTGACGATATTGGGAACCCCTTTTTTGCATCCTAGGCCCCACCCATTAACCTTCAAAACCCAAGGATATTCATACCCAGAATTAGCGTGACCCGGGGAAACCTTATTTTCTGCACCAATACCACCCATTTCTTTCCCAGTGTCCGACCACACACACTATGTCATCCTTCATTACTCCCAATGTCTGCACTGGTAAATTATTAGCGGCTTTAAAACTTATCCAGGTAGCACTCTTTAGTTGGAGTGTGTGTGGGAATAATAAATTTCTCAAGTGAGAATGGTTACCTGAAATCCCATGTCAACCATCCAGCTCCACTCCGTTAACCCTAACTTCAACTACAGGACTTTCTCCAACCAGATCCATAGCTTCTAGGAAGGGGACATAATTGACTTCAGTTCCTGTGGTTTACCCCTCAACCACAGGCTGACTTTCTTTAAATCCTGCTGGAACATTTGAATGCCCTGGTGTTGACAATGTTTAGGAAATGGGGTCCCCTCTCTGCCACACTACCAGCACTTCAGACCATGTCTCTTGGAAACCACTCTATATTTTCTCAGTACAGTTTGTTGGTCTCTGTCATCTGGCACTGGGACCACCTAGACCCTGGTAATGCCAATCTTGTGTTGGTGCTGGCTTTTCTTGAAGAAGCTGTACAGATTTGGGGAGGGGTTTGGGTTTGTAAGAAATGTGGCTTTATGAAAACATTTGGGGGGTTTCTTGAGGGTTTTGGGCCGTGTCATGTCATGTGCTTGGGGGTTGTTAAAATTAAGCCTTTAAGGTCTAAGCCTGTTTTGGACATAAGGACCAAGCCCTTTTTTTCAAATCTGACATGTGTCACTTTAACAGGGAATAACTTTTGAATGGTTTTTACCTATTCATGTGAATTTGAGACTGTTTTCTTGTGACACATTGTACCTAAGGTAGAAATAAATTTTTGTCAAAACAATCCTTGTCTGTGTATAAAAAATATATAAAATTAAGACAATTTGGAAAAAATTGCCATTTTCAAAGTTTAAAAACTTCGACGGGTAAGATAGTCATACCCAACAAATTAGTAAGTAACGAACATCTACCATAAATTTGATTTATGCTGGCATCATTTCTAAACAATCTCTTATTTTTTCAGGACATTAGGGGGCTCTCAAATTTTTTATAAAATTTTAACATTTTCAATTTGGGTTTGTTAAAAAATGTGTTTTTATGTTGTAGTAGTCTTTTGATGTAGTAGTTTTATGTATGGCACTCACCCCTTCTTCTTTGCGATATTTTATTTAAAGGGGTGTTATCGTTTGAGCTGTTTGGGCTGTTCAGCTAATTTTCTCAGATTGAGTTTGAAATCCAGGGGCGTGTCTCTCCTCTCAGCAGGCGTGTCTCTCCTCCCAGGAGGTGTGTCTCCCCTCACTGAAGAACTGTGACATCATCATTTTGTATGAAGCAGGGGATGCAGAAGGTTGTCTGGATATAACAGCTCTGTAGCCTCCTGCATGCTTCTTATGTCTGCAGCCTTGAGGCTCCAAACACCAGCAAGCACCTGTCATATGTCTTAGTTTACACACAAATTACGCTGAAAGCCAGCAGCTTTAACTTCTAGTGGTGTTCACCCAAATTGTACTGACAACAGGCAGAGACCTTTACTCAACTACAAGGAAAAATGTCAGCTTCAAGTAAAGATCTCTGCTTCCTGTCAGTGACATGTGAGTGAAAACAATGGGGGTAGAAGCAATCAGCTTTGAGAGAAGGCCCTGCTCAGCTTGTAACTAACTTTGGCTGTTGGTGCAGCAGTAGAGTAGTGAGCAGTGATAGAGTATTGCTTTTACAACTAAGGGGTTTGGAGTTCTAGTCCCCTCACAGAGTATATTCCCCCCCCCCTAAATTCTACACATATGTAGAGAGACCTAAAATATATATGTCAATCTCTATAATGATATATATACACATACATAGCTCCCCTATATCATGTCTCATCCCCCAGAATATATGCATTGTATCACATATGTTGGAAGTGCTTGGTGTGACTACTGTGACAATGGGACACTATATAGCGGAGCTTTGTGTGTTTATATGACTAAAATTATAGATGTCTACACATATATTTTCATATCTTTACATGTGTACAATTTATAAAAAAAATAAAATAAATAAATACTGATGGGACTTGAACTCCTAACCTTTATCTTGCAGAGTGGATCAGCTAAGCACTGCACTATACAAGCAGCTTATGCAGACACATTGTTGAATCCTTATGTTATACACTACAGATGATGACGTCATAAGGAGGCGGGGCTTGCATTCGATCTGAGGAACAGAACGCCCTCTTTTCAAAGTAGCAGCTTAAGGACTGGACCTGTGAGGAGGTGAAACAACCTCTTGGCAAAAGCCCTTTAAACAGCCAGTCATTGCCCAGATCATCACCAGGGACGTATCCCAACAGGCTGAATGAAATGTCAGCCAGCCAATCACAGTGCAGGGGGCGTGTCTAGGGAATCGACCAGGGGGCGTTCCGGCCAGCAACAGAGCAACAGCAGAAACAGAATACAGATTTACAGAGAAGCTGATATCTGCTAAACCAAGTGACTGAGGTAATGTAACCCAATTAAATGATAACGATAAAACCCCTTTAATAAAATACAATCGGGAGTCGACACAAGCGTGGCCTACTGCTGTTTCGCGTCCTCAGACGCTTTCTCAAGGTGTGACGGGGAGTAGGATGGCACTACGTCTATTTAACTCTCCCACTGTGCTTGTAATCACCCGACATTGCAACTACAAATATACAATACAAAATTAACACTTAAAGGGGTTTTTTCACGATCTCATTTCATACCTCCTGTATCCAGCTCTTCATCTCTGTGTACTCAGAAGGGGGCGTGTGGGATTTGTTTGAATTGCATATCATGTGACCCAGCAGGATGACATCACCATGCCTTTCCTCTCTCTAGTCAAAGAATAGTATGTTTATGTGTAGAACTGTAAGTACCTACATTGTAGCTCAGAGGTAACATTTTTGTTTAACAGCACAGGGGTCCTAGGTTCAAATCTTTGCAGGAACCAAACCTGTGGATTTTTTTTCCTCTATATCATTGCACATAACTCATTGAGGTTTCTTTTTTTATTCATTTGCACTGTTTGGCTAATTACTAAGGAGTACAGAGGACGGGAGTAGAATGA
Organism: Phyllomedusa bahiana; assembly: GCA_025379985.1. Classification (NCBI taxonomy): domain Eukaryota; kingdom Metazoa; phylum Chordata; class Amphibia; order Anura; family Hylidae; genus Phyllomedusa; species Phyllomedusa bahiana. The sequence continues at coordinate 143,221 of JAODAL010001490.1, read as the reverse complement.
CGGGGTTGAACACTCAGTAACCGACTGAGAGGAGAGGTGATGTCTGAGCATGTCTAGCCAGGACTGAGGAGCTCTCAGCTCTGGTCGTATCCCCTGAAGACAAGCTGTAAACAATGGATCACTAAAAGAGCAGCTAAAACAAAAATGGTCCAGAATTTTTAATAACAATGGATGGTGAAAATGTTTATTATTTAATTTGCAGCTTTCCACGTCAATTTTACTTTGTGGCAAAACCCCTTTATATATATAAAGACAATCATATATTAACATATAATAATTATAAAAAGAGAGATAATTTCTATCATTAAGGCCTATAGGTCCTAGAGCCTCAGTACGTAAAAATCCATTTAGATTCTTTAATCATAAATTAGGTTTTTTGCTAAGAGATTATATATCCACAATGGATAGGGAAATAATAGAAGATTTGCTTGAGCTGCTGAATGAAAGTATTCAGGAAACGGTTGACATGGATATTGCTGAGGAATTTCTTGGCGGCATAAAATCAGATTTTTTTTCACCCCTTGTCTCCGGGCTCCACACTATTTAGTTTTTCAGAGGTAGTATTGAGAGATTTGAAGGCATTGATTTATCCTAAACTGAAAATGAATTTGACTAATGAAGAAATACATGCTCTTAAAGAAATTAAAAATAATGCTGAGATAGTGGTGAAGCTAGCAGACAAGGGAGGTAATCAGGGGCATCGCCAGGCAGATTTATTCGGGGCACGAGCCCCGAATGAATCTGCCTGTGCCCCAAATGTCTGCGACTCCAGGCCGCTGCCGTGGGCCTGGAGCGCTCCTTAGTGCGGGCGGCGCCCGCCGATCTCTCTGACTGGGCGGCCGTTTCACAGCGGCCGCTCAGTCAGAGTCGGGGAGTAGTCAGGATGGATCGTTCCCATCCTGTCTTCTCCCCTGTATGTACAGTGCTTGGTAAGCGCTGTACATACACGTCGGCATCGCAGGGGGCGTGACGCATCGCTTTCATCACCCCCCTGCGACGCTGGGATCCTCTAAGCCGGCAGCTCTGCTGGCTGAGGAGGTCTCGGGCCCCGCGAGATGGCGTAAGTAGCGTGATGACATCACTCTGCTTACACCATTCTCAAGCTGCAGGACAAGGACACGTGGACCGTGCTGAGGTGAGTAGTTTTTTTATATTTTTATTAGGTAAGGGTGGGCATATCACTGGCTACAGGGGGCATATGTGGCTAAGGGGGCATATTACTGGCTACAGGGGGCATATGTGGCTAAGAGGGTCTATCACTGGCTACATAGGGCATATCACTGGCTACAGAGGGGCATATCACTGGCTACAGGGGGGATATATCACTGGCTACAGGGGGCATATGTGGCTAAGGGGGCATATCACTGGCTACAGGGGACATATCACTTGCTACAGGGGGGCATATCACTGGCTACAGGGGGCATATGTGGCTAAGGGCGCATATGTGGCTAAGGGGGGAATATTACTGGCTACAGTGGGCATATGTGGCTAAGGGTGCATATCACTGGCTACAGGGGGGCATATGCGGCTAAGGGGGCATATTACTTGCTACAAGGGGTATATGTGGCTAAGTGGGCATATCACTGGCTACAGAGGGGCACATCACCGGCTACAGGGGGGCATATTACTGGCTACAGAGGTGCATATCAGTGGCTACAGGGGGGCATATCACTGGCTACAGAGGGCATATCACTGGCTACAGGGGGCATATTATGTGGCTATTGGGGCATTTACTGGCTAAGGGGGGCAGTAACCTGGCTACAGAGGGCTAATAACCTGACTACAAGGAGCCTATTACTGGCTACAGGGGGCAAATTACTGCCTTAAGAGGGCAGTAACCTAGCTACAGAGGGCAGTAACCTGGCTAGAGGGGGCAGCAATCTGGCTAAAGGGGGCAACTACTTGGCTAAAGGGGGCTACAACCTGGCTACAGTGGGCTACTACCTGGCTATAGGGGGCAAATATTTATCTACAAGGGGGTAATTATTACCATTTGGGGCACTATAGATGGGGATTTTGTATAGAGATAGGAAATTGTAGAGAAATGCTGATAAAATGAGGAGTCTAAGATGTTCGTTTTGTAAATTTTTCAGTGAAGAGTTGTGGACGGTAAAAGTCATCATGGCGTCTGGGACAGATGGAGAAGAAGAGAAAAAGAACAACTCGTCAGAGGCGTCTCCTGTGAGACACTAAATGTAACTGCAGTGTAATCACTTATATTTCTCCTGAGCCTACATACAAAGGTTTTTCTCTGTAAAAATACATCCACAGTTCACAATGAGACACAAAAAATTCCGTGTGAACCCAGCCCTACTCAGAAAAACTTATTGGCCTGAGCCCAGAATGTTTTGGGACCCTAGCAACGCCCCTGGAGGTAATATAGTTATAATGAGTGAAACATATTATAGAGAAGAAGCAAACCGCCAATTGAATGATGAAAGTACATATGGAAAACTTGTAGAAGATCCCACCTTACAATTTAAAGGTAGATTACAGACATTGTTACAGAAAGGGATACAAGGTAAGTTTTAGTCAAAGCGTTTAGCAGAAAGATTGTTCCCTGAGAAACCATCAAAACCAAAGTGTTATTTTTTACCCAAAGTACATAAGAACTCAGAATGTCCTTCGCAACATCCTATTAGTGCTGGGATAGGATCGATTACAGAACTAGTCTCACAATATCTGGACTGGTTATTACATCCATTACTTGAAAATGTCCCTTCATTTTTGCTTGATACTAAATCATTGTTAAAAAATCTGGACAATTTGAGTATTTGTCCTGGTTATGGGTTGGCAACAGTTGATGTTGTCAGTTTATATACCAGGATTATACATGAGGACAGAATAAGAGCGGTTCGGTCATTCCTATTACGATCTGACAAGGAGATGAAGTTTGTGTATTATGTATGTGAATTAATACAGTTTGTTTTGACACACAATGCATTTTGTGTTGATGAACAATGGTATATTCAACAGACGGGAACAGCGATGGCTTCTCCGGTTGCCCCGATGTTTGCAAATTTATTCTTGGCTTTTTGGGAAGAGAATTGTATTTATACTACAAATAATCCCTTCTTAAAACATCTAGTACATTGTTCGAGATTTATCGACGATGTGCTTATAATATGGTCTAGGTCGGAAACACAATTTAATGATTTTGTGAAATACTTAAATTTGAATGATGTCAAATCCCCAAATTTACAGTAAATTTTTTGGTGCAGTAAAGTGATTTTTCTTGATGTGGAAATTGAAATTAAGGATGAGATGATTATTACAAGAGAGTATAGAAAGCCAAATGTCACTAATGTGTTATTGCATAATGAAAGCTTTCACTCGAGCCATGTGAAGAAATCTCTCCTATATGGATGGTTCCTTAGACTAAGACGTAATGATAGTGTTTTTTGGATTTTGTTGCAGCTTGAATAGTAGAGAAAATTGGATCTCGGGGGTATATGAATCAAATCTAAAAAAGTAGAAAAAAATCCACACGCATTCAAGGCAAAAAAAATGTATCAAATGTATTCAAAACTTATTTAAAAACTTCCAAAGAAATCACTCACCAGTGTAACGTAAAAAGTGGTCAACAAAAATAGGCTGTGGAGCAGTTAACGTGATGTGTTTCGGGCTTAAAAACACGCCCTTTTCTAGCGATCCAACCTTAAATAATTTTTTCTATTTATGGGATAGAGTTCCAAATCCTCACTGTGACCTATATACATTATAAATCTATAACATACCTGAAAACTCCATTGCAGGACCACGAAACGCCAAGTCGGCGCGGACCACAGGCTGGAAGTGATGACTACTTCCGGTCATGCGTACTGCTTAGACTGAACAAAACTGGCAAGGCAAAAGCCTGGCTAGCTAGCGCATGCGCACTATTGCTAATTCAGTCTGCAATGACGGAAAACGCTAGATGTAAGCGAGTGAGCGCAGTTATGCCGAAGTAAACTATTACGGCAGAACAAGCGCTAATATATATGAAGGCCTGCAATGGAGTAACTATGAACAAATTGAAACACATGCCATAAATAGAGACGTAAAATAAAAACAAATAATAACTATACAAAAATTGAGAGTCTGAATACATAATATAACATGTTGCAAGAATAGTTGTATACCTGTAGCTAAATAAATCTAATCTTTAGTTTTAGATGTTAATATTTTCATATTATATTTTATTTAATATAATATCCTAGTTAGTAATGGAACATTATTTCCCTACGTAGATTCAAGCCCTTTGGAACTAGTGTGTTGAGCACCGTTATCCAATAGGTGTTAATGTGTTCCAAGAATTTTTAGTTTTCTGATCGTACTACCCACATACATAAGGTTACATGCCTGACAAATTGCACCATATACAATATGATGTGAATTGCAATTGATATGACTTTGGATGGAAAATGTTCTTGAACCATCAGAATTGTGAAATTCCTTACACTGCAGGGCTTTCCACCACATGTTTATCAAAATCTAGAGCCTTTTCTAGAGCAATTAGGCAGGATCGACGGAAGATATTTTATAAGAAACTAAATAAAAATGAAGTAAATAGATTTATTTTTTTGTTTGAATTTAATGATATGCCAGAAAGTATAAAGCAAACAAATAGGAGACATTGGCATCTTTTGGAATTTGATGAAGATCTAAAAGAGAGAACTAGGTTACCCCCCATTATATCTTTTAGATGTTGTAAGAATCTTTGGGACGAGTTAGTGAGTAATGAATATGAGAAAAAGCAGAAAAATTGGTTAAAAGATCTAGTTCCTATTGGAAACTATAAATGTGGAAGTTGTTAGTTTTGTAAATATATGAAAAGTGAAAAATATATTCAATTAGTTCAGGTTCATTATAAGGTAAAGGATTTTAAATTTGGGGGGTCTATTTTTGGGGGGCAAATGGGTTTTTATTATATAGGTAAAACTATTCGACCGTTGTTTAAAAGAATTTGTGAACATATGTATTCTGTAAGAACAGGGAAGGAGTACCTAGGTTCATAATTTCATATGAAAGGATACTGCAGGAACTTTTCAGAGATTTTTTTGCGGATTTAAAAGGGTTGAGGCTCTAAGACCTATGGGCCTTAATGATAGAAATGATCTCTCTTCATTTTTATAATTGTTATATGTTAATATATGATTGTGTATATTTAAGTGTTAATATTGTATTGTATATTTGTAGTTGCAATGCCGGGTGATTGACAAGCACGGTGAGGGAGTTAAATAGACGCTGTGACTGCCTACTCCCCATCAAGCCATGAGAAAGCGCCTAAAGACGCAAGACGGCCGTGGGTCACGCTTGTGTCGGCTCCCGATTGTATTTTATTAAATAAAAGATTGCAAAGAAGAAGGGGTGAGTGCCGTGAATAACTCTTCTTTATGGAAATTTTACGGTATTACTTCTTTCACTGAGCAGCAACCCACCTTCGGAATTGGACGGATATTTGATTTTACTTCTCTGTTGTTAGGAATATAAAAAAAGTGAAAATTTAGTGCCCCCCTACTTTGTCTCTTTTTGGGGGGGTTGCGTAGTTTTATGATGTATTTCTAGCCAAAACTTTTTTTTTTTCTGTATACGGGTTGATTAAGGGGCTATTTTTTTTTGCGGGATTGACTTTTTCATTGGTGCCATTATGGGGTTTATTAGGCTTTGTCTCTTTTTTCAATTTTTTTGGAGGCAGAATGAACAAAAAACAGCAATTGGTATAAATGACATTCTAGTTTTACGCGACATGGTGATACGATTACAGCAATACCCAATTTGTATTTTTTTTTTTTTTTACGTTTTACTGCTTTTACACAATAAAAACACTTTTATTTAGAAAAGAAAACAAGTTTTTGCCATAATCTGAGAGCCCATCTTTTTTTATTTTTTGTTTTACAAGCTTGTAGGGATTTTTTTTCCCGAGTTGATTTTTTTTATTGGTATCATTTTTGGAGGACACATGACTTTTTGATCGCCTTTGAATCCATTTTTTGGAAGGCAGGATGAAGAACATACATCAATCCTGTTAGTGTCTTTTATTTTTATTTTTTACAGAGCTCATGTTAGTTTTACTCTGCTGGATGATACGATTGTGGCGATACCTAATTAATATTGTTTTTTAATGTTGTACCAGTTAAGAAAAGACATGTTTTTATTGTGTAAAACAATATGCATGTATCGCTCTCTTCTGATAACTTCTTTATTTTCCCATATACAGAATTGTTTAAGGTCTTTCTATTTGCAGAACAAACTGACGTTTCTATTGGTACCACCTTGGTGTTTACATAACATTTTGATCTCTCTTTATTCTATTTTATATGCAGCAGGATAAGTAAAAATTGCAATTCTGCAATTGTTTTTTTAATTATGTTTTTCTGGTGTTCACCCTACGGGTAAAGTAACATGATAGATTTATAGGATAGGTCGTTATGGACCAAATATGTGCGCTTTTTTTGGGGGGGATCTTTTTTGGGGTGATTGGCATTTGTAATGGGTAAAAGTTTGTGTCTGTGTTTACTATATATATATATATATATTTTTTTTTTAGGCTTTTACTTGTTATATATTTTTTTTTCACTTGGTCCCCCTATAGGACTATACTCAGTGATCATTAGATCGCTGGTAATCCACAGGTATAATACATTGCAGCATGTCTATGCTGCAGTGTATTATACCAACTTTCAATCATCCTGTCAGACTTCGCACCCGGGCAGAGCCTGGTAGAATGACATCACAGACAACATGGCAACCACTGGAACACCGGTATTGCTGGGGTTCCGATGGAGGACAGAGGGAGCTTTCTCCCTGTCACACTCCATGGCTGCTGCAATCTCTATTTGCGGCAGCTAAGGGGTTAAACTGCTGGAAGCGGAGTACAGGAGTACAGGCAAGTACAGGAGCCCGGCTGTTGATCACCGCCAGGCTCCCGCAGCGATCGTGCGAGCACAGCTCCTGTGACAGCTCTGAACTCTGTGACGTTCCTGGACTTCATGGTGGGTTAAATGGTTAATGACTGTCTGATTTACTAGTCATTAATGAAGATATGACACTTTGACACAATGTAAAGTAGTCAGTACGAAGCTTATATAATTGTAAATTGGGTGTCCCCTTAAAATAACACACAGCCATCAATGTCTAAACCGCTGGCAACAAATCGAACCCCCCAAAAGTACGGAATAAAAAGTTATCAAACACTTATGCATCCCATAGTGATACTAAAGAAACGGTCTATTTATCCCACAAATAAAAAAGCCCTCACATAGATCCATCCACAGAGAAAAAAGTTCTGTCTCCAAGAATATTGTGACATAAAATATGTAGTTGTAGACAACTACAATTTGTTCATATCAGGAGGGGTCTGTATAAAGTGGTGTATGATATGAAATTAGCGTGTAGTTCCCTTTCTTCATTTGGTGTATTTGATTACTTAACATGGTTCAGTGGAAGAAAAATAATTTAAAATGGAGCAAGGGTCCCCCTCCATTGCCGCACCAGAGCCCCCTGGGATCCACTCCTTTTCTGCCTGCTCTCGGTGCAGTATTGTGCCGTTACTGTCTCCTACGGGACAGCCCGGGGAGTGAAAAATCAGTGATCACTTCCCGGGCTGTCTGTGATGTCACCATGCCTGGCAGTGCATTATGGGCATTGCCGGGCAGAATGATTGACAGTCGCCATGGAGACCAGTATACAGAAGCAATGCAGTCTACTGGTCTCCCTTGTAAAAGCGATCTGAAGATCGCTGATACAAATCTCCTCTGGGGAAAAGTGAAAATATGTAAAAATGTTAAAAAAAAAGTGAAACACAAACATGAAAAATAAAATGAAAACACGTACACCGCCCCTTTCCCCTTTACAAACAGCAATCGCCCCCCAAAAAATAAAATAAAATACCCATATTTGGTATCGCCGCATGTGTAACGACCTTCCCTATAAATACGTCATGTTAATTAACCCACACGGTGAATGGCGTTAAAAAAAACCCAAAGAATTGTGATTTTCAATAATCCTGCAGCACATAAAATGGAATAAAAAGCTATCAATAACGCAAATAAATGCCAAAGTTGTACCAATTAAAACGTCGGATCATCCCGCAAAAAAAAGTCCTTACACAGCTCTGTACCGTGGTGGCCAAAAGTATTGGCACCCCTGCAATTCTGTAAGATAATTCTTAGTTTCTTCCTGAAAATGATTGCAATCACAAATTCTTTGGTATTATTATCTTCATTTAATTTGTCTTCAATGGAAAACCACAAAAAAAATTACATAAAGCCAAATTGTATATAATTCCACAACCAACATAAAAAAGGGGGTGGAAAAAAGTACTGGCACTGTTTGAAAAATCATGTGATGCTTCTCTAATTTGTATAATTAACAGCACCTGTAACTTACCTGTGGCACCTAACAGGTGTTGGCAATAACTAAATCACACTTGCAACCAGTTGACATGGATTAAAGTTGACTCAACCTCTGTCCTGTGTCCTTGTGTGTACCACATTGAGCATGGAGAGAAGAAAGAAGACCAAAGAACTACCTGAGGACTTGAGAATCCAAATTGTGAGGAAGCATGAGCAATCTCAAGGCTACAGGTCCATCTCCAAAGACCTAAATGTTCCTGTGTCTACCGTGCCCAGTTTCATCAAGAAGTTTAAAGCCCATGGCACTGTGGCTAACCTCCCTAGATGTGGACGGAAAAGAAAAATTGACGAGAGTTTTCTACGCAAGATTGTGCGGATGGTGGATAAAGAACCTCGACTAACATGCAAACAAGTTCAAGCTGCCCTGCAGTCCGAGGGTACAACAGTGTTAACCCGTACTATCCATTGGCGTCTGAATGAAAAGGGACTGTATGGTAGGATACCCAGGAAGACCCCACTTCTTACCCCGAGACATAAAAAAGGGAGGCGGGAGCTTGCCCAAACTTACCTGAGAAAGCCTAAAACATTTTGGAAGAATGTTCTCTGGTCAGATGAGACAAAAGTAGAGCTTTTTGGGAAAAGGCATCAACATAGAGTTTACAGGGAAAAAAAAGAAGCACTCAAAGAAAAGAACACGGTCCCTACAGTCAAACATGGCGGAGGGTCCCTGATGTTTTGGGGTTGCTTTGCTGCCTCTGGCACTGGACTGCTTGACCGTGTGCATGGCATTATGAAATCTGAAGACTACCAACAAATTTTGCAGCATAATGTAGGGCCCAGTGTGAGAAACTGGGTCTCCCTCAGAGGTCATGGGTCTTCCAGCAGGACAATGACCCAAAACACACTTCAAAAAGCACTAGAAAATGGTTTAGAGGAAAGCACTGGAGACTTCTAAAGTGGCCAGCAATGAGTCCAGACCTGAATCCCATAGAACGCCTGTGGAGAGATCTCAAAATGGCAGTTTGGAGAAGGCACCCTTCAAATCTCAGGGACCTGGAGCAGTTTGCCAAAGAAGAATGGTCTAAAATTCCAGCTGAGCATTGTAAGAGACTCATTGATGGTTACCAGAAGCGGTTGTTCGCAGTTATTTTAGCTAACGGTTGTGCCACCAAGTATTAGGCTGAGGGTGCCAATACTTTTGTCCGGCCCATTTTTGGAGTTTTGGGTGAAATGATCAATGATTTGATTTTTGTCTCATTCTGTTTTGTGTTTTTTCATTGCAAGCAAAATAAATGAATATATTAATACCAAAGAATTTGTGATTGCAATCATTTTCAGGTTGAAACTGAGTATTATCTGACAGAATTGCAGGGGTGACAATACTTTTGGCCACCACTGTATATGGAAAAATAAAAAAAGGTATGGCTCTCAGAAGACAGCGATGCATAAATATTATTTTACACAACAAAAACACTTTATTTTTTTTACGTGCTTCAACATAAAAAAAACTATATAAACTGGGTATCGCCAATTGTATCGACCCACAGAGGAAAACGAACTTGTGACGGATACTGCACGGTGAGATCTGTTAAAAATAAAAAACACTACTAGGATTGCAGTTTTTCCTCACCCTGCCTTCCAATTAATGGATTTAAAAGTGATCAAAAAGCCTTGTCCCCCCAAAAATGATACCAATAAAAACGCCAACTCATCCCGCAAAAAACAAGCCCCTTCACATCTCTGTACACAGAAAAATAAAAAAGTTATGGCTCTAAGACTATGGCGACTCAAAAACGTGTTTTCCTTTTTTAATAAAAGTGTTTTATTGTTTAAAAGCAGTAAAACATAAAAATATATACAAATTGGTTATCTCTGTAATCGTATCGACATGCTGAGTAAAGCTAGCATGTCATTTATACTGCACGGTGACCGTTGTAAAAAATAAAAATAAAAAACACTACACGCATTTGCTGTATTTTGTTCAAAACACCCCACAAAATGCTTAATACAAAATGATCAAAGCGTCATATGCACCCATATAATGGTACTAATAAAAACATCAACTCATCCCGCAAAAAACAAAACCATAATCAGGTCCAAATACAGAAAAATAAAAAAGTTATGGCTGTCAGAATAGGACAACATAAAAACACAATTTTTTATGAACGCATTTCTATTGTGTAAAAGTAATAAAACAAAAAAAAAAATTATATCAAATTTATATCTTTGCAATTGTACCAACCCACATGGTAAAGTTATTATGTCAGTTATACTGCACGGCTATCGCTGTAAAATTGAAACCAAAAAAACAATGACGGAACAGCGTTTTTTCCCCCCATTTTCATGGCCCAATGCTAAAAAAAACTATGGAACACCTGTGCGCCCAAAATATATAATACATCCCTAAATGAGAGCCATGAGGGGTGTTGAATTAAAAATTGGGTGACTTCTGGAAGGTTTAATCTTTTCTGGTATTTCGGGGGTTTTGAAAATGTGACATGGTACCCACCAAAATCTGTGTTCCAAAAGCCAAATAGCGCTCCCTCCCTTGTATGCCCTGCTATGCGCCTAAACAGCAGTTTACACCCACATGTAGGGTATTGACGAACTTGGAAGAAATGCGGGGTGCTTTTTTCATGATTCTTTGTAAAAATTAAACATTTTCAGCTAAAATTGCAGATTGTTGGAGAAAAAAAGTCTTTATTTTCACAGCCTAATGCTAAAAATATTTGTGAAACACCTGTGGGGTCGATAAACTCACTACACACCTGGATATATTTCTTAAAGTGTGTAGTTTTCATTACGGGCTCTATTAAGGGGTGTTTATTAAGTTTTAGCACCTTAGGGTGACCTTTAATGGCACCTAAAAAAAATCTGAATGAAAATGAGGCCCCAAAATCCAGTAGGTGCTCCTTCTATTCTGAGGACTGTAGGTGAGTCAAATAGCGTGTTAGGGACACATGTGGGATTTCTCGAAAAACAGAAGAATCCAGGGAATCAATGTTGAGTTGCGCTTCTCTGTGTACCAGTGCATAATGGTTAAAAATTGAAAATCTTGAAAATTTTTAAATTGCAACTCCACCTTTCTTTAGTATCTGTGAAGATCCCAAAAGGATAACTAACTTCCTAAATGCTGTTTTGAATAGTTTAAAGGATGTAGTTTTTTAGATGGAATCACTTGTGGGGTGTCTAACATAAAGGCCCCTCAAATCCACATCAGACCAGGACTTGTCCCTAAATAAAATCTGTGTTGCAAATTTTCAGGAAAATGTGAAAAATTGTTACAAAATTTAAAAGCCCCTTTATTCTGTCCTCTCTATGTGTGTAGAGCATAAGTTGACAGGCAGCTAAACTCTTTCCCAGCAATGCATTGACAAAGGAGCGATGTCCGTATTTCAAATTTTTTTGCAAGGAATAGTGTAAAACTAGAAGAACAGAAAGACATACACTTACTATGGTATAACAGCATCCAAACACAAAATATTACATGACACAAAGCAGATATGAACATGTGTATGAAATACAATACACTTAAGAGATGAGGAGGGTGCAGACATATACATATGAAAAGTGCTGTCCTGTCTGCAGTAACATTTGTCTAACTATAAACTGTAATAACAACAGCTATGGACATAGAACACAATAATATACATTACTTTATAATTTGCAGCCCTAGATAGCTATTTTAACAGACCAACAATGCTACTGTAGGCTTGTATGTGAAGTGATGGTTCTACATGCTTCCATCTACTGTCTAAGAGAAAATAGCTACTGGTGAGAAGACGCTATGATGTCAGAAGGTCATGTGATGTGGTTATGGCAGCTTTAATGGGACATAATTAGGAGTGTATGTTAGAGAACAGTGTGCACAAACAGCCACTAGATGGAGCTGTTACAACTAAACAGAAATAAATAAGAAATACTGCTGAAGAAATATTACTGAGGCATTACACCCCTACTGTTGTAAAAAAAAAACTGTTTTAGATAAACACATTTTTGAACTTTGAAAATTGCAAATTTTTCCAAATTTTCAAAACAATTTGATATTTTTTCAAAATAAACAAGGATTGTATAGACAAAAATGTATTACTAACCTAAAGAACAATGTATCATGAAAAAACAATCTGTGAATCACATGGATAGATTAAAGTATTAAAAAGTTATTCCTACATAAATTGACATAGATTTGAAAAAATGGGGCTGCGTCTTTTAGTCCTAAACTGGCTGCGGTGTAAAGGTGTTAAAGTGGTGGTTCGGACGTTAAGAGAGCTAGCTCGTCTGTAGGGCCATGATAAAAAATAGAAGACAAGAATCACACTCGCCTTCTGGATGCTCCTGTTCAGTCTCGCCGGCCATCCCGTTCATTCACGTTGAAGCAGCAATATTCATCGGTCACATGACAGGTGCCACAATGTTACATGCAACTGACCAATTTGCCCTGTGATTGGCTGCACCTGGCATGTTGAACGATGAGCGTTCCATACTGCAGCAAGATGAATGGACCGCCTGCCTGCAGGAGATGAGTATGATTCTTATCTTCTATTTTTTTTATCATGCCCTGATGGAGAACAAGCTTTCTTAACTCCTGGAACACCCCTTTAAAGCTAAACAATGTGATGAGAATATCCCTTTAATGGTAATGTGTCATCAGAAACAAACTATTATTTAAGTCCAGTTTTTCTGTTAAAAACATTTTTTAAGAGTTATTTTAAAAAAAATTCTAAAAATCTTGCAGTTTTCACTTTGACTACTAGGCCTAGAAATAGTCTGACACTTTCTGATCTGTAGAGAAAACGTTTCAGAAGTCATTTCAGCAGCGGCAGGATTACATTTAATAGGTGACATAGATAATACAGGATCCACCATTCACGATAGGAGATGGTTACATCTCACCCTTTTCCCCTCCCTGTACATTGACTTCTTCCCAGGTCACATGCCTAGAATACTCTCCCATAGAAGTCAATGAGTCTCCTCATGTTCACAGGTTCCTATGTCCATGTAGCTGCAATAAAGCATCTCTCTAGGTGCTGTTAAAAACAGCTCAGGCGAGATGGCTGCCCCCATAATCATATACACAAAATGGAAATAAATAAATCTATAATCAGAAAATTAGAAAATGGTTAACAGGAAAAGACTATACATCAGTATCTTGTTTTAATAAGTAACAACCAAAAAAATAGTAATAAATTATTTTTAAGGGAGGAAGAACATGAATAATTTTTCCATAAACCTAGAGGCAAGTTACAGGGTGAATGACAGTAGGCAGTAGAGTTGGCACCAAGCCGATAAACCACTGTTCCAGCCAATGGCACTAATTGTTTTTGACAGACTATATTAGGGTATGTTCACACAGCGTATTTGCGTGGCAAATTTCGGGGTGTAATTTTGCAGCAATATGCCTGAAGTACAGCCCGCAAATACAGTAAAATTATAATACTCACCGGCGCGTATTGAGCACTGGGAGAGAGAAGCAACATGTCAATGGGAAAGTGAAAGTCCATGGGAGCACTGTGGGAAGTACCCGCTGGCTAGAGCGTACTTTCAATCAGCCAGCATATGCGCACAAGTACGCGCCGCTGTATGCCGTGTGAACATACCCTTATTTGCTGGCAATATTATGTCTTGTAACATATGGAATGATGAATCTATGTATTACCGAATCTTCAAAGCCTGGAGTATAATAGAATATGTCATACAAACATAGGATGGTTGAAACCAAGGGAAGGGATAAGATGTACTGTAGATGAAAGAAAAAGTTATAGGCAATATTAAAACTTTCTTATATTCACTAAGAAAAATCCCAAATGTGACCAGCAGTAAATATATTCCAGATAGAAATATCTGATTTGCAGTTTTTGAGACAGAGATAGAAATGAATCCAAAAAAAGTGTAAAATAAAGACTGATACTTAAGTATTAATTCTTGTGATTGAGACTGCATCAAAAACAGCCACAAAAACTGCATGGTTGATTCCAGCTTTAAAAACAGTTGAACAGTTTTACTACCAATCAGATGCGTTGCTACCAATCTAGCGTAGCTTACACTATATTACAGACTGCACCCCAGCAATCATGCAAGATAGGAAGCATTATATACTTCCACGGTTACTTAAAGGGGTTGTCGAACCATGCTGTCTTACAGTGCCACGGCCAGCTTTCTGGCCAGGCTGTGGGTCGTTTTTTTTTTTAGCAGTGACTGATATATTAACTCTGCTGTTCCTACCTATTCCTGATACAATGACATGGAATTTATAATCTGTAGTGCACAAGGCTACAAAGCTTTAAGGGTTAAAACTTGTAATTAACTTTGTTAATGTGCTGTAGATAAGACTCAGCAGGGAGTGACTCACCATGGTGGGACAGTGGCTTGGAGCAATCAAATAAGCGAGAGTATGAGGAGAGGTGGCCGGTAACCTAGAGAATCTTTTGTAAACTGGCAGTCGGTGTCAAACTGAGATGCCTATGGTCCACCAGTATAATTTCATCATGGGGGCACACCTGTGGAGTTGATTATTTGGCCCAGTAATGGAGTTGGGCTCGCTCTACAGCTACTGTACATGCCACTTATACTGTGCCACTTGCTTTGTGCCTTTCTTTCTGCCTTTCTGCCTCTCCCAATGAGGTACAGTATATGTAGTTTAAAAGAAACTCCAATTCTGCCATGCAAAGGGACCCAATGGCCATTTCCCCTGTTCCACTGTGGGCCAGTCCAAGCCTGCTAGCAGCAGATATAATTTTTTTTATCTCCTGAACAAAGCAAAATCAAATCTGCAATGTGTTTGATAATAGTCTTTATTTTCCTTTCCTTACTGTACATGTTAAAAGCTAATAATTGTGGTGAGAAAATCCCTTTAACCCTTACCACTGCAACCAGTTTTGACCTTCCTGGCAAAGCCCAATTTTTTAAATCTGACATGTATCACTTTATGTTAGAATAACTTTTTAATACTTTTACCTATCCATGTGATTCTGAGAATGTTTTCTTGTGACACATTGTGCTTTAAGTTAGTAAGAAATTTTGGTCCATACAATCCCTGTTTAAAATATTAAAATATCGTGAACATTTTTGCATGTAAGACATATAGTTATTCCACACAAAATACTTTATAACTAGCATTTACCATATGTCTGCTGTAGGTTGGCATCATTTTTTAAATGTCTTTAGAAATTTAGTAGTCATTTTCAAGGAAAAACAGTCCAGTTCTGATGTGGCTTTGAGGGGCCTGTATGTTAGAAACCCCCATAATAGTCTTCATCTAAGAAACTACACAACTTAACCCCTTAAGGATGCAGCCAGTTTTCCCCTTCCTGACACAGCCATATTTTTTAAATCTGGCATGTGTCACTTTATGTGAGAATAAACTTTTTCACACTTTTACCTATCCATGTGATTCAGAGATTGTTTTCTCATGACACATTGTGCTTTAAGTTAGTAAGAAATTTTGGTCCATACAATCCTTGTTTGTTTGTGAAAAATATTAAAATTTCATGAAAATTTGGAAAAACCTGTGATTTTCAAAGTTAAACAATTTCTGTGCGCAAGACAGATAATTATTCATAACAAAATAGTTTCTAACTAGCATCTACAATATGTCTACTGTAGGTTAGCATCATTTTTTAAATGTCTTTTTATTTTTTAAGACATTAGGGGGCTTAAACTAGATTTAGTAGTCATTTCTCACATTTTCAAGAAAATTAGCAATATACCGTATATACTCGAGTATAAGCCGAGGCACCTACTTTTGCCACAAAAAAACGGGAAAGCTTATTGACTCGAGTATAAGCCTAGGGTGGAAAACGCAGCGGCTACTGGTGAATTTAAAAAATAAAAATAGATACCAATAAAATTAAATAGGCAGGTATAGGCAGTTTAATGTCCCCCATAGGCAGGTATAGGCAGTTGAATGTCCCCCATAGGCTGGTATAGGCAGTTTAATGTCCCCCCAGAGGCTGGTATGGGCAGTTTAATGTCCCCCTTAGGCTGGTATAGCAGGTATAGGTAGGCTATAGGTAGTACTAGGCAGGTATAGGCAGTACAAGGCAGGTATAGGGCAGTACTAGGCAGGTATAGGCAGTACTAGGCAGGTATAGGCAGTACTAGGCAGGCTTATCTGCAGTACTACGCAGGTATAGGTAGTACTAGGCAGGTATAGGTAGTAGTACTAGGCAGGTATAGGTAGGCTTATAGGCAGTACTAGGCAGGTATAGGTAGTACTAGGCAGGTATAGGTAGTAGTACTAGGCAGGTATAGGTAGTACTAGGCAGGTATAGGTAGTAGTACTAGGCAGGTATAGGTAGTAGTACTAGGCAGGTATAGGTAGTACTAGGCAGGTATAGGTAGGCTTATAGGCAGTACTAGGAAGGTATAGGTAGTACTAGGCAGGTATAGGCAGTACTAGGCAGGTATAGGTAGTACTGGGCAGGTATAGGCAGTACTAGCCAGGTATAGGTAGGCTTATAGGCAGTACTAGGCAGGTATAGGTAGGCTATAGGCAGTACTAGGCAGCAATAGACAGGTATAGGCAGGTGTAGGCAACGTTTTAAAACAAAAAAAAATCACTTACTCCTGGCTCCCCCGCTGCTCATGTCTCCCACACTGTCCGGTCCTCCTCGCTGTTCGCGTCCCGCGCGCTCTTCCCGCACAGGCGGGTGACGTCATCAGGCCGCGCACGCAGCGTGATGACATGCACGCTGCCTGTGGCGGGGAGCTCCGGACAGCCGCGGCCGCCCGGAGTCCACTGCGGAGCATGGAGCGCTCGCTCTGTGCCCCGCAGTGGTATCTCTTCACCTGTGTGCGCTCCGGAGGAGTCGCATGCAGGGGAAGAGATGACGGACAGTGCCCGGGCCATCGCAGCGCCTGGACACTGTCAGCCGTGCTCGGCCTTCAGTTATATGCGCTCCGTGAGGAGCCGCATATAACTGAAGCGTCCCTGTCAGCACTCGGGCCATCGCAGCGCCTGAGTGCCGACAGTGACTCGAGTATAAGCCGAGTTTTTCAGCACATTTCTTGTGCTGAAAAACTCGGCTTATACTCGAGTATATACGGTACATTTTTTAGGAACTAGACCAGTTCTGACGTGGCTTTGAGGGGCCTGTATGTTAGATACCCCCATAAATTACTTCATCTAATAAACTAAACCCCTTAAAGTATTTACAACAGTGTTTAGGAAGTTTGATAACCCTTTAGGTATTTCACAGAAATTAAAGCACAGTGGAGGTGAAATTTCAAAATTTCACTTTATTTTGCAGCGTTTCAATTTTTAGCCATTATTCACAAGAACACGGTAGATGTGACCAGCTAAATGCAGCTTAATATTGATTCCCCAGATTCTGTCGTTTTCAGAGATATCTCATATGTGGCCCTAGTGTGCTATTTGGCTCAACCACAAGCCTCAGAGTATGAGGAGCACTTACTGAACTTTGGGGTCTCATTTTCAATACGATTTTATTTAGGTGCCATTACAGGTTTGCAGACACCCTGAGGTGCTAAAACTTAATAAACTTCCATAAAAGACGCCCTATTGGAAACGACACCCCCTAAGGAATATATCTAGTGGTGCAGGGAGTATATCGACCCAACAGGCGTTGTACAAATTTTTTTTAGCGTTAGGCTATGAAAATTAAAAATATATATTTTTTCAACAATCTACAATTTTAGCTTAAAATGTTTCATTTTTACAAGGAATTCTGGAAACAAAGCCCCCCAAATTTTGTTACAAGTATATGTCCTCCATAGGCAGTTATAGGAAGTTTAATGTCCCACACAGGCAGGTATAGGCAGTTTAATGTCTCCCATAGGCAGGTATATGTCCCACATAGGCAGTTTAATATCCCTATAGGCAGGTATATGTCCCCCATAGGAAGGTATAGGCAGGTATATGTCCCCCATAGGTATGTATAGGCAGGTATATGCCCCCCATAGGCAGGTTTAGGCAGAGTTTAAAGAAAAAAATAATAATACAAGTACTCACCTTTCCCCGATGCTCTTCTGCGGCTCTCCCCGTGCTCCGTCTTTTGGCACAGACAGCATGATGTCATCATGTCACACAGGCAGTGTAATGACATAGCACGCTGCCTGTGCTGGAAACTCCGGAGGGGGCCGCAAGCTGCGGGCCTTACGGAGTCCTATTGCAGAGCAGGCAGCCCCCGCTCTCTGCTGCGCAATAGTGTCTTCAGCTGTATGCGACTCTTCTGGGAGCAAATACAGGTGACTCTCGAGTTACCCCCTGGCGCCCAGGTGCTGCCATGGCCCAGGCTCTGACGGGGAACTCTTCAGCTGTATGCACTCTCAGTAGTCGCATACAGCTGAAGAGTTCCCCACCAGTGCCTGGGCCATGGCAGCACCTGGGCACCGGCGGGTAACTCAAGAGTCACCTGTATTCGCTCCCAGAAGAGTCGCATACAGTTGAAGAGATCGCCGCCAACGCCCGGGCCATTGCAGCGCCCGGACGCCGATGGTGACTTGAGTAATCCGAGGATGGTTTTTACAGCACTTTTATTTGTGCTAAAAAATTTGACTTATACTCGAGTATATACGGTACTTCTTTACAGCTGTGTAAGTAAGAGGGGAGCTTAGCTCCATGTTGCCATCTACTGACCACACATCACGTTAAATGCTAAAGGGCATGCTGGAGCTTTGCTTTCCAGAGAAAAGCATTGTGGCAGAAAAAGCTATAATGCTTTTACTGTAAAATGAAATGGCATGTTTTTCTACAGTATATTTTGAATCCTCTGCACAACACTATATCGTCAGAAATAGTGAGCTTTTCCTCTTACCGATCTAAAAACAGCAATATGCTGTGACCTGGTGAACAAAGACCTGGGATGAGCTCAGATCTATCAGCATATCGATGTGTAAGCAGCAGGGCTTTAAAGGTGAACTTGGGTCTATTTTTAATTTGCAGACATGAATAGTTTATACTGAACTTTCTTTTTTAAAAAATGTAAAAAATAACATCTTCTAAACCCAAATCACCTTCCAGATGCAGCGATTTTTGTCAGAATTTTTTTTCAACCTCGCCTTACAAAAGCCATAATTCTTGTTTTTCTATTGTAGCTATATGAGGTCTTGTTTTTCTTGGGATGAGTTGTATTATTTGTTGGTATCATGGTATCATTACATGTACTATGTACCATGTAATGTATTGGGAAACCAGGAATAAATACGGGGTGGAAAGAAAAAAACACAATAGTGCCTTTTTCTGATTAGTCTTGTGCCCCCATGGGGTGCACACAACAACAATTGACCAATAATCTTTTCTGTCAAAGAACCCGTTAGAACCTGCTAGGGTACAAATTACTTTTGTGGTGACCGGGGAAGGGGAGACAAAAAAATGCCATTCTGGTAACAACCATTCATTTTTTTGTGATTGCATTCAGTGTGTATGATGATTAAAGGACTACTCCAGGTTTTGTTTTTTCCCCCAAAGTCCACTAGAAACTGCTTTTAGTTATACTGTAGTGCCAGTAACTCTGCTCACCTGCAGCTGCATACAGGATTTCTGGCTGATGCAACAGTCTGCATGACCTGATCTCTGATTAAAGGAGTTTTGCCATGAAGTGAGTTCCTTGCCTGTTATCTGCTCAGCAGAGAATATAAACAAAGCATGATGAGTCATGAATGGCTGCAGGGGTGAGAGGAGGGGGTGAACAGAGACGGAGGAAGCAGGGAGCATCTCTAAAGTTTACTCAAATAATTACATTACAGCTAGTGGATTCTCTATACAGCAGACATCCTCATACACTGCACTTTCTCCCCAGCCCCTTGCAAGCTTCTTCATGTTCCCTGTCATCAGATAAGAAGTGCAAACACGCAAGCACAGCCAGATCAGCTCATGTCAGCTCCTGGTCGTGTCTAATGTAAACTTTCAGGAAACTAAGGGGGACTGCGCAATGATGTAGCTCTCACAGGCTTCATGTTTTGTAATCACACATATTTAAAAAAGTGATTAAAAACCCATTTTGGAGGATCCCACGTCAACATTACATCGTGGCAAAACCCCTTTAACTGAAAAACACTGTGCTTTTGATGCTGAGGGGAAGTCTGTCTCTCTATACATTCCTATGGGACTGACTTTAAACCTTCAACAGGAGTGCATAGAGAGATTCACTTCCAGGTCACACAACCATGCTGTGTGTTTCGGCAGTGAGAAATTCTGTATTCAGTTGCATGTAAGCAAAATTACTGGAAGTACTAAAATAAATTTTTAATGGAAAAAACCCCAAAAACCTGATTGGTCCTTTAGGTTATACATTGTTGAGTCACAATATGACCACTTCCTACTTTTGACAGTGGCAGTATGCAGCTCATGAAGAAAGTCATGTGTTGTGAGCTGGCTTAGTGGGTATATACAGTTTCTCACATAAGTACACCCCACACATTTTTGTAAATATTGTATTATACCTTTTCACGGAACAACGCTGAAGATATGACACTTTGATACAATTTAAAGTAGTCAGTGTACAGCTTGTATAACAGTGTAAATATGGTGTGCCCTCAAAATAACTCAACACACAGCCATCAATGTTTAACCCGCCGGCAACAAAAGTGAGTACACTCCTAAGTGAAAGTGAACAAATTGTGACCAAGTTGCCATTTTCCCTCCATGGTGTAATATGACTTGTTCGTGATAAAAGGTCTCAGGTGTAAATGCCAACATGTACTGTGACGAACTGAAGCAGAGCATGATCCCCTCCCATAGGAAACTGGGCTGTAGGCCACTTTTCCAACACGATAACAAACTCAAACATACCTCCAAGACGACCACTACCTTGCTAAAGAAAATGAGGGTAATGGTTCTGAACTGCCAAAGTATATCTCCACAACTAAACCCTATTGCACATCTGTGGGGCATCCTCAGATGGAAGGTGGAGGAGCGCAATGTGTCAATGTGTCTAACATCCACCAGCTCTGTGATGTCATCATCAAGGAGTGGAAGAGGATTCCAGTGGCTGCAACCTGTGAAGCTCTAGTGAACTAAATGCCCAAGTGAGTTATGGCAGTGCTGGGAAATAATGGTGGCCACACGAAATATTGAAATTTTGGGTGCAATTTGTCCATTTTCACTTAGGGGTGTACTCACTTTTGGTGCCAGCAGTTTAGACATTTACACTGTTATACAAGCTGCACACTGACTACTTTACAAAAGTATCAAAGTGTCATATCTTCAGTGTTATCCCATGAGAAGATATAATACAACATTTACAAAAATGTGAAGAGTGTACTTACTTTTATGAGCTACTGTAACTTACGATAGGTGGTCTGCACGCTTATCACTAGTTGCTGTCATGGATAAAAGAGGCGATTATTCATAGTTTAAATAAGTGGTGATTAATGGCTTTCAGGTCAAGAGTGGCAGTATTTCTGAAACTGCACAGTTTAACTGTTCGCGTGCTGCTATGATGAAGTTGTATTGCAAGTTGACAAATGGAATCACTGTGAATAAGAGATGTGCGAACTGCAGAGCACCACATACCATGGATGTGAGCATCAGTTATAAAGGTGTGCGAAGGCAGGCCAACAAGCTACAGTGGAGCAGCTCACCACCAAAATGAATCTGGGGCAACCAGACGTGTGCCTAAAACGACTGCTTCGAAGCAGACGGATGGTCATTGCACCTCTACTACCCAAGCTGCATCAGCAGAAAAGGCTTCTGCTTTCATGGCCGTATCAGAATTGGACCTCTAATAAGGCCTGTTTTTTGCTTCCTTATTTATTTTTAGGGGAACAGTGCTGATTATTACATATTCACAGGTCCTAATAATTAGCATTATTTCCAGGTCACTTGGTATGTGGTGCATTTATTTTCAGAGGGCACAGCTTGTTGCATTTTATAATCTGGAGTTCACAGTGTATAGAGGTGTTGTTTTCATATTGCACAGTGTGATACTCTAAAGAACATGTATGAGCATAGAGGCTGAGGATCTGCTGCGGAGGCGACAAGCTAAAGATAGCTAGGAGACAGACTGTAGAGGCAGGATGTAGCTGGCAAAGGTTTTGAAGGTCTAGTCCAGATAGAGAAGCAAAGGAATGACACTAATCAAGGAAGATGTCTCTAAATGTAATTGTGTATTCTATAACTGACTGTGTCGCATCAGTACTGAGTTCAGTTGTAATGCCTGCAGCATTGTGGTTTGTAACACAACTCCCAGCACACTATTAACATTGTTATGGCATCAGGACTGCAGTTAGAACAGTACAGTGGTACTGCCATTCGGGGCCCGGCAACTCTGTGAAACAGAGGGGGCCCGTTTCCACTGCCAGCTAACGCTCCCTTGTTCACAGGGACGGTAGAAAGAACAGGCCATAGGGTACCTCCTATTGTTGGTAAGGTCTTATGTAGCATGCTTACTCAGTTATTACAGCTGAAAATCGCCGCTAACAACAGAGATCAGAGCTGGCTCTGATCCGTGCTATTTAACCCTTTAGACATTATAGTGATCGCAGCCGTGCCATCTAAATCAGAACGGTGAGTTCGCCCTCCCAGTGATGAGATTATCGGGTGACAATTGGTTACCATGTCAGCTGGAAGGCTAATAAAGGTTTCTGTAGTCACCATTTTAACATTTCTGTTACCTCCAGGCAGGAAGAAATAGAGCCGACATCTTGGTAAACATTTCTGAATTATTTGTATAATTCAAAAGGGTGTACAAGTGATTGAGCCCCTTGTGATCAAATACCATAGGGGGACTAAATGTAAAAATGTAAAATGTAAAAAAATTTTTTTTTAAAGAAACATAAAACTAAAAATACTAAAAAATCAAATCACTCCCTTTTTGCCATTCTACAAATAAAAAAAGTTACACATAATTGGTATCCCTGCTTCCGTAAATGTCGGATCTATTGAAATATAACATGACTTATCTCATATGCTGAACACCATAGAAGAAAAATATACAGATGCCAAAATTGTGTTTTTTGGTGTAACGACTGGGAGTAGTGGATCCACTGGGCCACCGCAGATGATGGTACGGGCCACACCAGGGAACGGAGTCTAAGTGGGTCCCGGTTTTCACCAGAGCCCGCCGCAAAGTGGGATGGACTCGCTGCGGTGGGATTCCACCAGGTCACTACCCCTGATGTGACTTGACTGCGGCGGTGGCCGAGATGCGTCGCGAACTCGTAGTCGGGGACAGGCCAGAAGGTCAGGGTAGGCAGCGAAGATTCGTGGTCAAAGGACGTGCACAAACGGGACTGGTACACGGTGAAGGCTAACCGGATTTCTAGCAGGCTTCCTTGCATAGGTATAGGCACTATGGAAGCGGCGAGGACCAGGAAGAGGTGGAGCCTTAATATGGGGTCAGCGGCAGGTGTTCCCAATTAGCGGTGCGCTGGCCCTTTAAATTTGACAGAGCCGGCACGCGCCCTAAGGAGCAGGGACGCGTGCACCGGCCGGGAGCAGAAGCAGGAGCGCAGTCTGGTGAGAGAAGACAGTGAGGGACATGAGTGCGCCCACAGCCTGGATTACGGGCTGCACCGCTCCTCGTAACAGTACCCTCCCCCCTTCAGTCTCCCCCTTCTTTTGCCCTGAAGAAATCTCTGGAGTAATCCTCGGTCCATGATGTTGTCCTTCGGCTCCCAAGATCTCTACTCGGGCTCGAACCCCTTCCAATCAATAAGGAAGACACGTTTCCCCCTGATCTTTTTCATGGCCAGAATTTCCTTCACGGCAAAGACATCCGAAGTATCGGCCACCGG
This sequence comes from Phyllomedusa bahiana, assembly GCA_025379985.1. Lineage (NCBI taxonomy): Eukaryota > Metazoa > Chordata > Amphibia > Anura > Hylidae > Phyllomedusa > Phyllomedusa bahiana. Next base: position 119,189 of record JAODAL010001490.1, on the reverse strand, counting down.
GGCAGGAGGGGACACCCTCCGAGCATATCTGTTCAAGATGACTGGTTTAAGCAGGGAAACATGGAAGGAGTTTGGAATCCGCATTGAGGGGGGAAGCCGGAGCTTGTAGGCCACCGGGTTGATTTTCTTCAGGACCTCAAAAGAACCGAGGTAACGAGGACCCAATTTGTAGGATGGAATCTTCAGGCGGATATATTTGGAGGATAACCAGACCTTATCCCCAGGAGCGAACGAGGGCGGAGACCTCCTGTACTCATCCTCTTGCAGCTTCAACTGGGCGGAGGCCTGATGCAAAGATCGCCGCGTGTCGCTTCTAACAGTCTTCAGGTCACGGATCAGGGTGTCCGCGGCAGGGACGTCAGAGACTGATGACAGTGGGAGGGGTGGGCGGGGATATAGTCCATAAACCACAAAAAATGGAGAAGCGCCCATAGAATCTGAGTTTAGGGAGTTGTATGCGAATTCTGCCCAGGGTAACAAGCCTGCCCAATCGTCTTGCGGGGCCAGCACAAAGTGGCATAAATAATTCTCCTAGATCTGGTTGATTCTTTCTACCTGCCCGTTAGTCTGCAGATGGTAAGCATAGGAGAAGTCCAGGTCAACTTTAAGCTGGGAACAGAGGGACCGCCAGAATCTAGAGACAAACTGAACACCACGATCTGACACAATGTGTCGCAGAAGGCCATGCAAGCGGAAGACATGCAGGAAGAAGAAGGTCGCAAGACGAGGCGCGGATGGCAACCCGGGCAGTGGTACAAAGTGTGCCATCTTGGAGAACCGATCAACAATGACCCAGGTGCCTGTACTACCCACCGACAACAGAAGATCCGTGATAAAGTCCATGGCAATATGGGACCAATATGGGGCGGTCCGGAATGGGCAAAGGCAGAAGCAACCCCGCAGGCTTGAGGTGGGGTGTCTTGTTGTGGGCACACGAGGAGCATGATCCACAAAATCCTTTACATCCTTGACTAGGTCAGGCCACCAATAGTAACGACGAATGAGCTGCGCCGTTTTTCAAGCTCCCGGGTGGCCGGCAGGATTCCCTTTCGACGTGCCGGACGTGCATAGGACTTGCCCGGAGGTATCTGCCGCAAATCCACCGGGGCCGGTAGATCAGATGGTCGGGAGGAATAATGTGACAAGGAGGAGACTCCTCCCCCACGACGTACGAAGCCCATGACAGGGCATCGGCCTTGATGTTTGTCTCGGCCGGGCGGAAATGGAGCACGAAATTGAACCGTGAAAAGAAGAGGGACCAACGGGCCTGCCTGGGATTAAGGCAGTGAGCGGTCTGAAGCTATGTGAGGTTCTTGTGGTCCGAGTAGATGGCAACTGGGTGGCGTGCCCCCCTCAAGCAGATGGCGCCATTCTTCAAGGGCCAATTTGATGGCCAACAGCTCTCGGTCTCCAATAGTGTAGTTCTTTTCGGCTGAGGAGAACGTTTTAGAAAAGAAACCCACAAGTGACTGTCTTGCCCTTGGAATCCCGCTGGGAGAGCACTGCCCCTGCCCCCACAGAGGACGCGTCCACCTCCAGGAAGAACGGTTTCTCGGCGTCTGGACAAGACAGGATGGGAGCTGAGGCAAAGGCTGTCTTGAGCTGGGAGAATACGTCTTCAGCCGCCTGTGGCTACACCTTAGGATTGCTGGACTTCAGTCAGGGCCACAATAGTAGCCACCAGCGACGAAAGTGGGGAATAAACTGGCGGTAGTAATCCGCGAATATCAAAAACCGCTGGATGGCCTGAAGGCCGACCAGATGAGGCCACTGCAGGATGGCAGACAGCTTGGCCGGGTCCATCTGAAGTCCCTTGGCAGAGACAATGTACCCAAGGAAGGTTAAGCTAGACCGATGAAACTGACACTTCTCCAGCTTGGCATACAGACGTCTAAGAACCTGGCGCACATGGAGACGGTGGGACTTTAAGTCAGACGAGAACACCAAAATATCATCCAGGTATACTACTACGCAGGAATATAGAAGGTCTCGAAAGATTTCGTTAACAAATTCTTGAAAGACTGCCGGGGCGTTGCACAAGCCGAACAGCATTATAAATACTCAAAATGGCCGTCACGGGTATAAAACGCCGTCTTCCACTCGCCGGATGCGGATGAGACCGCGGTAATCTATACAGGAGCGTAGCGAGCCATCTTTTTTCTCCACGAAGAAGAAGCCAGCACCGGCTGGAGATGTAGACTTGCGAATGAAGCCCTTCTTCAGATTTTCTTGAATATATGCCGACATGCGGGCTCGTGCCAGGTAGCAGGTCAATGGGACAGTCGAAAGGGACGATGTGGAGGCAAGGCCTGCTTTTCCGAGAAAATATCCGCAAGGTCTTGGTATTCCGCAGGTAGGCCTGGCAGGGATTCCGAGGGCGTTGATGGAGAAGTGGGAGGCACCAGGCGAGGTGCAACCAGACAACGGGAGTGACAGTCTGGCCCCCAATGCGTTAAATCGCCCGTTTTCCAGTCCAGCGTAGGGGCATGGTACTGCAGCCATGGCAGCCCCAACAGGATCGCTGTAGAGGAGTGGGGAAGCACATAAAACACGATTTTGTGTAGCGCCCCGACATGCAGGAACACCTCAGGAGTTCTCCGCTTACAGAGGAGATGGCCAGCGGCTTCTTAAGGCGAGTCAGCGGAAGACGAAGCTTCGACACCAAGGCTGCGTCCATAAAAATCCTGGCGGACCCGGAATCCAGAAAAGCAGCCACTTGGATTTGCACTCCGGACCCAGCCACAACTCGTACGGGTATAGTCAAACGAGGAGAGGAACCATTCACACCTAGGGACGCCTTTCCCACGTGGCCTAGGTGCGTGCGTTTTCAAGCTAAAGTGGGCAGTTTCGAAGAAAGTGCTCCAGACTGGCGCAAAATAGGCAGAAGTTCTTTTCCTGTCGTCGCGTACGTTCCTGCTGGGACAGATGAGCTCTATCCACCTGCATAGGCTCCTCCGAAGCAATTTGCGGGGGTGGCAGAGGAGGTCACTGGAACACAGGGGTCAAACGGGGCAGGCGGCGGTTACGGAAGGGCTCGCACTCTTATCGGAGTTCCTCCGAAAACGCACGTCGATGCGGGTGGCCAAATGGATAAGTTCACCCAGGGAAGAGGGTAAAACCCGCGATGCCAGCACATCCTTTACCCGAGTGGAGAGCCCCTTTTTGAATGTGGTGCACAGGGCCGCCTCATTCCAGGAGAGTTCCGAAGCTAAAGTGCGGAACCGCACCGCGTAGTCCCCAACTGAGGAGTCACCTTGACACAGATTCAAAAGGGCCGTCTCGGCGTTTGAGTCATGCGCAGGTTCCTCGAAGACGTTGCGAACTCTGCCAGGAAAGCCTGGAGGTCGGACGTCACTGGGTCACTTCTGTCCCAAAGTGGAGTGGCCCAGGCCAGGGCTTTCCCAGAGAGAAGACTGACCACGAAAGCCACTTTGGAGCTCTCTGTAGGAAACTGGTTGGCCATGAGTTCCACGTGCATTGCGTCATTGCGTGACGAACCCCCTGCACGATTTAGGGTCCCCATCAAATTTCGTCGGTAGTGATAACCGGAGCTTAGGGCCAACGGTCGCCACAGCAGCCGAAGACGTGACCTGCGGAGAGGACGGTGGCTGGCATGACTGGGCGGAGAGGAATTGCTGCACCATAACTTACAGCTGATGCAGTTGCTGAGCTTGCTGCAACAGTTGCTGAGTCTGCTGGGACACGATGGTGGTGAAACCGGCAACACCTTGGCGGGATCCATGGCCGATTCCAACTGTAACGACTGCGAGTAGTGGATCCACTGGGCCACCGGAGGCGATGGTACAGGTTACCCCAGGGAGCGGAGTCTAAGTGGGTCCCGGTTTGCACCAGAGCTCGCCACAAAGCAGGATGGACTCGCTGCGGCGGGATTCCACCAGGTCGCTACCCCTGATGTGATTTGCATGCGGCGGTAGCTGAGGTGCGATGCGGTACAGAATTGCGGCGCCGCCCGCCACGGGCGCAGAGTGACATGCCGGGGCACGAGTGCGCCCGCAGCCCGGATCACGGGCTGCAGCCTTACTCGTAACCTTTGGTCGTTTCGTATCTCCAAAAAATTGTAATAGAAAGTGATCAAAAAGTCGCATGAATCCCAAAATGGTAGTAATATTTACCCCCCATTAATCATATATATATAGGTATATACATCCTCCATGAGGTAGGTATAGAGGCTCTCCATTAAATAGGTAGGTAATAATATAGTTTCCGATGTGAGCGGCATGACGGCTCTCAGCATCCCCTATGTCAGAAATCTAGGGCCTAAACCTTAGGCTTTAAGCCTAGGAGATGCATCTATCAACTCCCTGTTTCACTATGGTTTTCAATTGTATATACGCAGTTGAAAAGATATGGCGGGTCTGGGTCTGCACACAGAGATGCCGCCTGGACCTGCCTCAGGGGGTCATGTGCCGCTGGAGCCGTGTGCCATCCAAAGCAGACCATCCCCTACCTGGCCCTTGCTATGTCTGTGGCATTACCGCTTTCAACTAATCACCAGAAAAGACCAACCTTCTCATTCAATTACCAATGGTAGCCTTGCCAGACTGGCCAACATCTAGTACTATTCCTTTACTCCAAAACAAAGAACAGTGGCAGGTAACTGTGCCCAATCTACAGAAGAACTCAGTAGGATTCGGCTCTGCCACCAGGTGACTGTGACTTGAACCACTACATTGTGTTCCCTACAAAAATTGTTGTCTACATGATAGTGGATTCCCAATTCTTCAGCTGCCAAAAAGATAGGTAAACATTTTGAAATCACCCAGATTTCTGTATTGATTACAAATAAAATATGATCAAGGTTAGAGATCAACACAATTAAAAACAGACAAACTGTTGTACTGTTTATGTCTTTTGTTGAGTAATGTGAGTAAACCCCCGCACTGCAGGAAAAAAAGGATAAGTCAATCCCTGTGTTAATGAATTCTCCAGGCTCGTATTGGCAATAGTTGTTTCGGTTAAGGAGATCAATTCAGAATTGTTTGTGTGATGGTTGCTTTTTCCATTAAATAAAGGCATAAAAAACATGTTTACTGACAAATGTGTTTTTTTAAGAAGGATTGTTTGGTGTAAACCATACCGCAATACAAAAGAAGTTTCAGAAGATCTCAGAAGATTCTTCTCTTCCTAGGAGTCAGCATCTAGTTAAGATCATTCCATCATCACAGTCGGCAGTCCTGAAAAAGGTGAGAAAGAACACAAGGATAATGGGGAAAAGAAGTATGAAAGACTCTAAAAACTGTAAACCCCATGTTTAAAGGGGTTTTACTAAGAAGTAACATGGATGTGGGAAGCTTGCATATTAAATAATAAACATTTTCACCATTCATCATTATTAAAAATTCTGTACTGTTTTTGTTTTAGCTATTGTTTACAGCTTGTCTCCAAGGGATACGACCAGGGCTGAGAGCTTCTCAGTCCTGGTCGCACATGCTCAGAAATCACCTTTCCTCTCAGGCAGCTATTGAGTGTTCAACCCCAGGTGCTGTCATTCTACTCCTGTCCACTGTACTCCTAAGTAATTAGTCAGAGAGTGCAAATAAATAAAAAAAGAAACCTCAATGAGGTCTGTGCATTGATAAAGAGAAAAAAATCCACAGGTTTGGTTCCTGCAGGTATTTGAATCTAGGACTCATGTCTTGTGAGGCATTAACTTTACCTTTGAGCTACATTGTAGCTACTCACAGCTTTATACATAAACATACCTTTTTTTGACTAGAGAGAGGAAAGACATGGTGATGTCATCCTGCTGGGTCTCATGATATGCAATTCAAACAAATCACACATGCCCCCTTCTGAGCGCACAGAGCTGAAGAGCTGGATACAGGAAGAATGAAATGAGATCGTGGCAAAACCCCTTTAAGTTTCACTACTAAAAAAGCACTAAACAACAATGAAATGAAGCTGCTGTTTTTTTTTTTTTTTTTTTTTTTTTTTTTTTTTTTTTTTTTTAAAGTATCAAGTTTTCCCATAACCACCTGTATGTTCCAAAATGCATCTGGGAAAATGTTCTACAGACAAGTGGAGAAAAATGGAACTTTTTAGTACAAATAACATGTTAAGAGGAAAAAGAACACTGCACACCAAAACTTCATTCTAACTGTCAAGGATGGTAGTGTCACAAGGGCAAGAGGTGGATCCACTGGGTCACTGCGGAAGATGATAATAACCACGCCGGGGGCAGAGTCTAAGGAGCCCCCTGGTAATCACCAGAGCTGCGCGCAAGGCAGGATGGACTTGGCTGCGGGGAACTTCCATGTCACTACCCCTGATGTGGTTGCTAGCGGTGACAGCCAAGGTGCCAACGAGGTACAGAAGGAGTAGGCAGAGGCGTAGTCAGGTCACAGGCAAGAAGGTCAGGGCAGAGAGTAGTCAGGAATTCGTCAGCAAAGGTCAAACCAGAAAACATGGAATATAGGCAACGTGGCACAAACGCTCAGGCAGGAAACCAACAAACTGACAGGGAAGGCAGGAGTCCTTATAAAGTCACAGGTGATTGATGGTCAGAGGCACGCTGTCTGTTTAAATCTTAAAAAGTCAGTGTGTGCATGCCCTAGAGAATGGATTACACGCGTGCACGCAATGAACAGAGCAGGGGAGGGGAGAGGTAAGTACCGGTGGCGGAAGGGTCCAGAGCAGGGATCAATGTCCATGCATTGTGACAGGTAGAGGGAGCATCATGGTTTGGGGCACCTGTAGCGCCTCAGAGCCTGGACAATTTATGATCACTGAGAGAACAACAAATTGAAAGATGTTTAAAAAACTTTTATACGAGAATGTAAGAGTAGCAGTTCATGACCTAAGGATATGTTGACATAGCTGATTTGGATGCTGATTGTGATGAAAATTTAGCGCTGAATTTGCATCAGAACCAGCATCCAAATCTGACAGAGATCTGCTTCACATTGATTCTAAAGGAAAATTGACTTCTCAGTGGACACAATGCTGATTTTCCTTTGGCGCTGAAAAAAAAAATGATTCAACACTGAATTTTACATAGTACATGGAGGCTGAAAACTGCCTCTAAATTCAGTTCAACAATTGAAAATCCAATTCTAAAATCAAGCAGAATCAGTGTAGATTCTGCACATGGATTCTATTCTTAATCAGCGCACAAGTTTTTAGAGTTGAAAATCAGCCATGTGAACATACCCTAAAACTGAAGAAATGATGTCTGATGCAATGACAAGGCATACCAGAAATATTGATGAAAGGAAGCGCATTTACAATAAGGAATAATCTAAATTTTTTCCTTAAAGAAGATCTATTGCTACCAGGGCTGTGTAGTCAGAGTTGGAGTCGTGGAGTCAGTGATCATTTTGGTAGAGTCAGAGTTGTTATAAAATGGACCGACTCCGACTCCCAAAATATATAGTAAATTGGTACAGTTAGTTCAATGCAGTGCCAAGAGCAAGAAGAATTGGGTCTTGCCAGTGCTACTGCTCCCATATATTCAACCTCATCAGATGAGGAGTTTAACTTTAAAAAGTATTTGGATGACATGGAACAGGCCAAGCATTGCCACAGGGGAAAAGATTCCGATCCATAGCAAACAGATTGACCAGATTTCATAGCATTTTTCACTTGCTTTCAAAGAAGTAGAAGAGTTCAACCATTCATCAGAACTGGCTGTGCATGAGGCAATTCCTTTATACCCTGACATTGTTAGAGATGTTGGCCATGTGGTCATCGCTTTGCCCCAACCCAAGTTAGTGTAGAGAGGCCGTTCTCTAGCCTGGAAATAATGAGATTAGATGTGAGGTCATCTATGTAGGACCTGATGGAGGCGACACTATTCCTCAGAACAAATTCAGAGACTCCACAAATGTTATTCAGGACGTTTTTGATGGAAACTGTTTTTTTTCCCACTTACTGAAGCATTTTGCATATTTACAATTTTTTTTAAGATTTTTGTGTTCCAAAGTTGTATCCATAAATAGATTTTACACTGACAAGCAAAATGGTAACAATGTTTTGAACTTTTGACTTTCAGGCTCCATATCTCACCAACCATTACAGCTTTGAATGTGAGACTACCATCATTTTATAGATAATCATCTTTGCTATCTCATAACTTCGCCCGGCAACTATTTACCAATTGCTTAGTTCTGCAGATTCTTGTTACTGTTTTGCTTGTGGTGGTGGGACAATCTTTTTCTTCTTGTGTACTACAAATTACAACCTGTTTTCACATTCCGTAATAGCTTAGTGTATTATTAGGCTGAATCCTAAGCAAAAGGTCACTGGTCGAGCAGCCATGAAGAAGATTTCCCAAGGAAAGAGACACAGCATCATCCAGCTCATCGATAATGGTCTCTCAGCCAAGAAAATTGCCAAACTGCATCACGTGAGGCCATGACAGCTGGAAGCATTTAAAATGAAGTCTATCCATTGATTCAAAGGCCAAGAGGTGGACATCCAGGCAAAATATCAGAATCAACAAGTCAACAAATCAACAAATCAGCTCAACACAAGGTCTATCAGTTCTAATGTGACAGACACGGCAGTGGAGGTGGCTCGTATGTTTCATAAGAGTGAGATCACAGATGTCCAAGCAAGCACCGTGTGACACGCATTACACAGGTCTAGAATGGTGGTCTGAAAAAATGTGAAGAAGCCCCAACTTCAATCTCTGCATAAGAAACATCGGCAAAGAGTTTGCAAAAAAGTATGAACAATGGAAGATTGGTAACGGGTGATTTGGAGTAATGAGATGAAAGTCAATACACTGGGCTCTGATGGAAGCAAATGAGTTTGGAAGAATGGGTCTAACTGATCAAGAATTTAAGAAACTGTACAGTTCGGTGGAGGTAGCCTGATGATGTGGGGCTGCGTCACAGCCAAAGATGTTGTATACTTGACCAGGATCAATGTCGGTCTCAATGCTGAGCTATATTTGATTATCCTACAAGATGAGTTACTTCATATACTCGAGTACTATGGGTGTGAAAAGGACAATATATTCCAGCAGGACAACGACCTGAAGCATACATCAAGGTTGGAGAAGAAATGTGTGAGGAAAATGACAAAAGGTGACAAAAGACACACCACCACCCCCCCACCCTTCTACAGCTTCCACACATTCACTCAGTTATTGCAGGTTGGATAATTTCAAGACTTCACCTGGCTCCCCAACTATGCAACACATGTCATTGAGAAAACACCCAATTAAGCAAAAGGTACATGTCCCCAATTTAGATGCAAGGCCTAACTGCTCCCAAACCAGATAGGAGACTATCCTAGCAGGGAGTCTGAGCTTCAAAAGAATCCTCAGTAATTTTGTAAGCACCTTGGACAGTGGCCTGCTCCAGAGACCAAGTATCAAAGAGACATAGCAGACTGCTAAAAATTTCATAAGGAATTAAGAAAGCACTATGCATCACAGGCACAACACCGTTTCATAGTTTTAAATATGAAATTCCCCACACGCATAGCTGTCACTCCCACATTTGTAGGGCACACAGGAAGGGAGAAGCCGAAAGGCTGGTACAAGGAACAGAGCAGAAACCCCGTGTTTGATACCCAGTCCTAATTTGGACCCACCCGGTTCTGATAGTGCCAGTGCCAGTGCCTTGCTGCGATATGATCTGTTTTGTGTCTGAAGCAAAAAACAGCATGGCCCAGGAGGCAGGAGAGTGTAGACCGTCCCAGGGGCATGAGAGGGTGTGACAGGGAGCTTGATGGGGGTGTGATGTAAGATGTCCCAGTATAGTTATAAGTTGAAGCCCAACTGGGCCCAGGGTCGTCTCCATTAGGTAAAGGGGTTATGCCAAGCATACTGAAGTGTCCAGGATCAGCAGGCTGCATTCACCCCTTAGTATGCCAGCACAAGGCCAGCCTAAGGTAAATAGACACATCTTGCTGCCTCTTTGTCTGTAACCATATCCGTATTTGCACCTCAGACCAATATCTGTATAGTGATACCCCTATGTAGGTATTGTTTGTGTAGTTCGCACACATGGTGATTAAATCTAAAATTAATTAATTAATTAATTAATCCTGAGCTGGTCTGTTGTCTTGATCGCCGATCTCATGTGTCCGTTTTTCTCAGTCTCTAATTTATCGCTATCTGGGCTGGTTCCTGGACTTGTTGTAAGTCTTATAACTAAAGAGGAACTGGTGGCAGTCTACCGAGCTGTCAGAGTTCTGTTTTACTGGTGTGGGTAAACAGATCTCTCCCAGCTGTTCAAGATTGTGATCGAGTGCGGTATCCTCTCGCACTCCCTGGGTCTCCCTGTGCCCATTTGGACAGCAATTAACTGTTAAACCATTTCTGGCTGACCTTGCGTACCCCTGGGGGGGAGCGCAACATCACAAATACACCCTAAGTCAAGCTGTTGAACCTCGAGTGGGCGCAGGCCTTTCCTGACAGAATGGTTCAATGACAACAAAGTAGAGTTGCTGTATTAGCCTCCACAGTCCCCCGACCTCAACTCAATTGAACAATTGTGGGTAGAGTTGAAGAAAAAGCTACCGTGACGACTTCTCCCTGTCATGCCTTCAGGGCCGGGACGACGGGTAGGCCAAGGTAGGCGACCGCCTAGGGCGCCTACCTCAGCCTATCCCTAAGGGGCGCCGTCAGGGCCCCGACCCTCGCCGGGCTCCAGGCCACTGCCGTGGGCCTGAAGCACCGGCGGTCTCTGTGACCGCATCTGCGGAGCAGAGAGCAAGCGCTCCCTGCCCCGCAGACAGTGTCGGGCCCGCTCCCCGGAGGATCGCTGGACCCTCCGGTGAGCTGCAGGGCCGACACAGCGAGGCCGCTGGGGCCTCATAGCGCTGAGGACCCGCCGCGGCCCCGTGGGCCTCAGCCGGCAGCGTTGCAATGACGTGATGTCATCGCGACGCTGCCTCTCCTCGGGCGCATAGCGCGTCACAGGCCGTGCGCCCGAGGAGCTGCCGGAGGAGCGCGCGGCTGACGAGGACAGCAGAGGAGCGCGCGGCCGGGAATCGGGTTAGTATTACTGTTGTGGATTTTAAGTGCCGGCCTGTGTCCCCCTATATTCTGCCTTTTGTCCCCATACGCCTGCCTGTGGCCCCCTATATCCTGCCTGCGGCCCCTATAATGCCTGCCTGCGGCCCCCTATAATACCTGCCTGCGGCCCCCTATAATGCCTGCCTGGTGCCCCCATAAGCCTGCCTGAGCCCCCATACGCCTGCCTGTGGCCCCATACGCCTGCCTGAGCCCCTGTACGGCTGCCTGTGGCCCCTATATGCCTGCCTGTGGCCCCCATATGCCTGCCTGGTGCCCCCATACGCCTGCCTGAGCCCCCATACGCCTGCCTGTGGCCCCCATACACCTGCCTGTGGCCCCCATACGCCTGCCTGTGGCCCCCATACGCCTGCCTAAGCCCCCATACGCCTGCCTGAGGCCCCATACGCCTGCCTGTGGCCCCATACGCCTGCCTGAGCCCCTGTACGGCTGCCTGTGGCCCCTATATGCCTGCCTGTGGCCCCCATACGCCTGCCTGGTGCCCCCATACGCCTGCCTGAGCCCCCATACGCCTGCCTGTGGCCCCCATACGCCTGCCTGTGGCCCCATACGCCTGCCTAAGCCCCCATACGCCTGCCTGAGGTCCCATACGCCTGCCTGTGGCCCCATACGCCTGCCTGTGGCCCCATACGCCTGCCTGTGGCCCCAGTGGATCTTAAAATTGGGGACCAGGAGACCCGACGGTTTAAATTACCGTACGGACATGATGTATATATACTAGGATATAGTGTTAGTTAAAAGGAGCTATTTACAAATTAGGTTTATACTTAAGCATATATTGTATCTAATATTTGTTACATCTTATATTTGTTAGCATTACCAAATTTAGCATTTAATACAGTTGCTAGTATAGTACTAAGTACTTTTTGTTCCATGGTTCCCTTCTCCATTAACATCACATGATCACCTCCCTGTTTGATGATTGGTTTTAATTGGGTTTTTATATGAGCCAGGTAACCCATACAGACTTAACAGTGAGCAAGAGTCAGTAGACTCGAAACGCGTCTGTTGCTATCATCGGGGGTCTGTTGCAAGGTTGCCGTGCGGTATTGTGGTGTTGTTTTACTTTGCAAGAATAAAGTTTCTGTTTTTACTTACGGACCGGAGTATCCTCAGCGGCGTCTGTTCATTGCACACGTCACCGGATATCCTTCTTTTGCACTTGTGGCCCCCATACGCCTGCCTGTGGCCCCTATACGCCTGCCTGTGGCCCCATACGCCTGCCTGTGGCCCCATACGCCTGCCTGAGCCCCCATACGCCTGCCTGTAGCCCCCATACGCCTGCCTGTAGCCCCCATACGCCTGCCTGAACCCCTAGCTATATATTTGCCTGAGCCCCTAGCTATATACCTGCCTGAGTGCCCCTATATTTATATACCTACCTGTCTAAGGGGACAATATCTATATACCTGCCTGACTGAGAGGGCATATCTATATACCTGTCTGACTAAGGGGACTTATATACCTATAATTAAGGAGTTACTGGAAATGTGAGGAATCTAAGATATTTGTGTCCAAATCCTCAGGGACGAGTCTTGGCCGGGAGCAATTGGCATGAAGGTGTGAACCGGATGGAGAAGAAAAGGGAAAGTGAACGACGCTGATCAGAAAAGACGTCTCCGGTGAGTCACTAAATGTAACTGCAGTGTAATCACTTATATTTCTGCAGAGCCTACATACAACTAGTATCTACCACTATCTGGTCACTGTATGGCGGTGGTATATGTCTTCAGAGCCTGTGTACAGCTGATAGTCACATGTGGGGGTTGCGTTCGGTCAGGGTCTGGCAGGATTATTTGAGCCTTAAGTAGTAATAGTTTTGGGTCTTGGTTTTGTAGGAGTATTTTTAGTAACAATCATTCATCTGGTAGATTTGCTCCATGTATCGGTGGATTATTCGGTGACTGTTATTTCGGGGGTATTGCACTGTCATACGGAGGGGAGCGATTTTGAAAATTGTCAGGGCTGATTTTCATTGTGCAGTGACTGCTGAGGAGATGGATGGGAGCTATGTGGAAGGTGCAGAAAGTTAGTGACAGGACCTGGCGCAGGGGAGAGAGGACTTAGTGTGTGTGAGGGGGTGGGAATTTTTTTGAGAGTGAGGGGGGGGGCGCGCCATTGGCTGAACTCGCCTAGGGCACAAAAAAGCCGTGTCCCGGCCCGGCATGACTTGTCCCTGCAGAATTAACGACATAAACATCTTAGGCTCCTCACATTTCCAGCACCTCCTTAGCTTTTACCGACCTCTGTACAAACTCTCGAAGGGGTGATAGGTGGAGTGGGGAGGGCTATGGGGGGATAGACAGTGGTGTGGTGGTTATAGAGTGTTAGGTGTTAAGTTGTATTTTGTATTGGCATGAGGCCGCATAACACAAAGGTCTGAGCATGGGTGGGAGAGGGGGTACAGGCCACAGCTTATAGGTATAATCTCCTGGGGTGAGACAGAGGACCAATTCCCCAGAGATCGTTGAGCAGCTGTAGTCTGAACTCTGTCGCCTGCACCTCCAGCAGATCAGCCACAGTCATGAGATGTAAGGGATAGAGTTTAATACTAGAGTGTTTTGAAGTGTTTCTATATCTCTACAAATTCCTTCATTTGGACTACATTGCATTCATTGGACTACATCAGACCAGCGTTGCATCTTTTTATTTAGTAAAATGGTCAACGAGGGCTGGTGTCGCGGAGTGTTTATTGTTTTTACCATTTTATTCCAGGTTTAGTATTAGAGGTATCTGACAGATGCTTCTTTATTACTATCACTAGGTCTTAATGTCAACCAGCAGTGTTTTTCATCACCAAATGATTGACACTAACCTCCTGTCAGGATTAGCCCAGTAACTAATGCTCCAGTGGGACTGGGGAGAACCAGATAACCGTCAGAAGATATTTTTAGAATGCTGGTTATGCATTTGTTTATTAAAAATGTAAAAATAAATTATTTTATAAAATACTTAGAGTCCCCCCTGTTTTTCATAACAGCCAAGGTAAATCCAACAGCTGCAGCTTGATACTATCAGGATGAGAAGGTCCATGCATATTGGCCCATTCCCTTCCTAAAAATGCCAGCCTACACCCCAGAAGCAGACTATCATATTAGATGGTACATCTTCTGACGTTAGAAACAATGGTTTTGCACATCAAAAAAATTTTTGAAAAAAATGAGTATAGGTGCACACTTGCGTGGCTGTAATATACATATACATTACAATATCAGTAGCACACTATCAACTAAAGGGGACATAGGAATTTTTGAAAAAAACATTTCTGCTATCTAGGATACATGAAAAACTTTTGAGGTTCTTAGTTCACATTTTTGATCAAAACTGCTTAAGCCACCTCCGAAACGTCAACGGGACCTCAAATGCAGGTGGTCCTATACTATTGTCACCTCTCTTTTGAGTCATGTTCACACCTCCATACTTCAGGGAGTAAAGGCACCAGCTTCTAAGTACACTGCATTGATTTAAAAATCTGTGAAGGTGGGTGGAGTGCAGAAAACCAAAATGGAGGCAGCCACTCCTCCCTATTCAAACTAGAAACACTATACAAAGGGATCTGGATAGGTTGGAGGCCTGGGCAGAGAAGTGGCAGATAAGGTTTAACACTGATAAATGCAAGGTTATGCACATGGGGAGGAAAAATCCATTACATGTTAAATGGAAAAACACTGGGTAAAAGTGGCATGGAGAAGGACTTGGGAATCCGAGTGGACAGTAAACTTAACTGTAGCAGCCAGTGTCAGGCAGCAGCTGCCACGGCTAATAGGAGCATGGGGTATATTAAAAGGGGCATAGATGCACATGATGGGAACATTATTCTCCCACTATACAAGTCACTGGTTAGACCACACATGGAATACTGTGTACAGTTTTGGGCACCAGTGCACAGGAAAGACATTGTAGAGCTTGAACAAGTACAAAGGCGGGCAACAAAAATAATAAAAGGACTGGGTGGACTACAGTACCCAGAAAGATTAGCAAGATTAGGGTTATTTAGTTTAGAGAAAAGACGGCTTCCGGGGGACCTAATAAATAAGTTTAAATATATTAACCCCTTCCCGACATAGGGCGTATGGATACGCCCTAGCGGGAAGTGACTTCCCGCAAATGGACGTATCCATACGCCCTGGCGATCGAGCGGGCTTGCGGGCGAGCCGCGCGCGATCGCAACATGGGACCAGCGGTAAATTACCGCTGGCCCCCATGCTGTATCACCCCCGGCCGGAGTGAGCTCCGGCCGCGGGTTATTAACGCTTTATTACCGCAGCCTGTCATGGCTGCGATAATAAAGCCGCAGGCAGGAGGAGTGAGCTCCTCCTGCCTGCTCCCGTCGGCTGCCGCACTGTAGTGCGTCACCGATCCCCTGTCTGATGATGCCGTTCACGGGGTCATCTGTGACGTCACCATGACCGCAATGCATTGTGGAGATGGTGACAGGCGTTGTCATGGCGACCAGTACACAGTACTAATACTGTGCACTGGTCTGCCTTCTAACCGCAATCTGATGATTGCTGTTAGAAGAAAAAGTGAAAAAAAGTAAAAATAAATGTCAAAAGTGAAAAAAAAGTAAAACACAAACACAAAAAATAAAATAAAAAAACATACACCGCTCTTTTCCCCTTTACAAACGGCAATCGCCCCAAAAATGATCAAAAATAAATAAAGTACCCATATTTGGTATCGCCGCATGCGTAACGACCCACCCTATAAATCTGTCATGTTAATTAACCCGTACGGTGAACGCCGTAAAAAACAAAAAACAGTCACAGAATTGCGATTTTTGTACATCCTGCAGCACATAAAATGGAATAAAAAGCGATCAAAAACTCATATAAACGCCAAAGTTGTACCAATTAAAACATCAGTTATGGCTCTCAGAAGACAGCGATGCATAAAAATTATTTAACACAAAAAAAACACTTTTTTTTTTTTTTTTTTTTAAAGTGCTTCAAAATGTTAAAAAAACTATATAAATAGGGTATCGCCGTAATCATATCGACCCAGAGAGTAAAGCTAACTGGTCATGGATACTGCACGGTGAACGCTGTTAAAAATAGAAATCACTACTAGGATTGCAGTATTTTCTTCACCCTGCCTTCCAAAAAACGGATTTAAAACTGATCAAAAAGTCTTGTCCCCAAAATAAATATTAGTAAAAACGTCAACTCATCCTGCAATAAACAAGTCCCTACAGATCTCTGTACACATAAAAATAAAAAAGTTATGACTCTCAGACTATGGCAATGCAAAAAAATGTGTTTTCCTTTTTGAATAAAAGTGTTTTTATTGTGTAAAAGCAGTAAAACATTAAAAAAATACAAATTGGGTATCGCTGTAATCGTATCGACCTGCTGAGTAATACTAGTATGTCAGTTATACTGCACGGTGACCGCTGTTAAAAAATAAAAAATAAAAAACACTCCAGTAAATGCTGTATTTTGTCTAAATGCCTCACAAAAACCTTAATAAAAAGTGATCAAAGCGGCATATGCCCCCCATATCGGTACTATAAAAACGTCAACTCATCCACAAAAAACAAGCCCAGAATCAGCTCCGTATACAGAAAACTGAAAACGTTATGGCTGTCAGAACAGAAAAACATAAAAACGCAATTTTTTTATAGAACTATTTCTATTGTATAAAATAAAACATAAAAAAACTATATAAAATCTATATCATTGCAATTGTACCGACCCCCATAGTAAAGATATCCTGTCATTTATACTGCACAGCGAACTCTGTAAAATTGAAGCCCAAAAAACATTGGCGGAATTGCATTTTCCCCTCATTTTCATAGCCCAATGCAAAAAATAACAACAACTTTGTAACACCTGTGCCCCAAATGTACAATACACACCCTAGATGAGATCTATGAGGCGTGCTGAATCCAAAATGGGTTGACTTCTGGAAGGTTTACACTGTTCGGTACTTTGGGGGCTTTGTAAATGCGACATGGCCCCACCAAAATCTGCGTTCCAAAAGCCAAATAGCGCTCCCTCCCTTATACGCCCTGCCATGCGCCCAAACAGCAGTTTACACCCACATGTAGGGTATTGCCGAACTTGGAAGAAATTGCGTAACAAGGTTTTGGGGCTTTTTTACCAGGATTCCTTGTAAAAATTAAACATTTTCAGCTAAAATTGCAGATTATTGGAAAAAAAAATGATTTTTTAATTTTCACAGCCTAATGCTAAAAATTTTTGTGGGGTCGATATGCTCACTACACCCCTGGATATATTCCTTAAGGGGTGTAGTTTCCAATATGGGGTATTTTTAGGGGAGTTTATTAAGTTTTAGCACCTTAGGGTGTCCGCAAACCTGAAATGGCCCCTAAATAAAATGGTAATGAAAATGAGACCCCAGAGTCCAGTAGGTGCTCCTCCTATTCTGGGGCTTGTGGTTGAGCCAAATAATGCACTAGGGCCACATATGGGATATCTCTGAAAACGGCAGAATCTGGGGAATCCATATTAATTTGCATTTCCCTGATCACATTTACCGTATTCTTGCGAACAATGTATAAAAATTGAAAATCTGCAAAAAAAGTGAAATTCTGAAATTTCACTTTCACTTTGCTTTAATTCCTGTGAAACACCTAATGGGTTAATAAACTTCCTAAATGCGGTTTTGAATACATTAAGGGGTGTAGTTTCTTAGATGAGGTCATTTATGGGGGTATCTAACATACAGGTCAATCAAAGTCACGTTAGAACTGGACTGGTCCCTAAAAAAATGTATATTGCTAATTTTGTTGAAAATTTGAAAATTACTACTAAATTTCTAAGCCCCTAATGTCGTAAAAAAAAAAAAAGATATTTAAAAAAATGATGCCAAACTACAGCAGACATAGGGTAGATGCTAGTTAACTATTTTGAGTGGAATAACTATTTGTCTTACATGCAGAAATTTTTGAAGTTTAAAATTGGTAAATTTTTCTAATTTTTCAAACTTTTTTGATATTTTTCACAAATAAACAAGCATTTTTTGGACCAAAACTTCTTACTATCTTAAAGCACAATGTGTCATGAGAAAACAATCTATGAATCACATTGATAGGTTAAAGTGTCAAAAATTTATTCTCACATAAAGTGACACATGACAGATTTCAAAAATGGGGCTCTGTCAGAGAGGCCAAAACTGGCTCCGGCGGTAAGGGGTTAAGGGCTAATATAGAGATCTTGCTAAAGATTTATTTATACCTAGGACTGTATCTAGAATAAGGGGGCATCCACTACGTCTTGAGGAAAGAAAGTTTCTACATAAACATAGAAAAGGATTCTTTACTGTTAGAGCGGTGAGACTATGGAACTCTCTGCCAGAGGAAGTTGTCATGTTGAATTCACTAACAGAGTTCAAGAAGGGCTTGGATGCATTTCTGGAGAGTGATAACATAAGTTATAGTGACTAGGATTCCGAAGAAGGGTCTGGATACATTTCTCGATGTAATATAACAAGTTATAGTGACTAGTATTCTGGATAGGGGTCGTTGATCCAGGGATTTATTCTGATTGCCAGATTGGAGTCAGGAAGGAATTTTTTCCCTAACATGAGGTCAATTGGCTTCTACCTCATGGGGGTTTTTTGCCTTCCTCTGGATCAACACTTTAGCAACACTTTAATAAATGGGCTGAACTGGATGGACGGCCTGACAAACTATGTAACTATGTAACTATGTATATATGGTTTTGCACATCAAAAAACATTTTTGAAAAAAATGAGCATAGCAGTGTCCTACCTATTCCAAGATATCCCCTTTTGTATGGGCTGCATCAGCTCCTCAGGTCGCTATAGCTATAGACCTGGAGTCTTGGATAACCCCTTTAAAAAATATACAGGGAGTTAAGTCTAAATTCATAAACACCTGGAAAAAGGAACTACGCCATGATTTCCACGAAGAACATACATCTCCAAAGGGCCAATGTTTTATGCTGACGTAGAAAACAGCTGGTTTCCTATAACTTACACAAACTAATTCATAAAAATGCTATTTAATATTTTTTTGTATTTTAAAGCACCATTACTTTCAAAGGACTGTACATATGAAATGGGATTTAAAAGGGTTTTCTCACCACAATGATTAGCTTTTAACATATAGGTAAATGAAGACTATTACTAAATACATTGCTTTGTTGATTTTGCTTTGGTAAGGAGAGGAGGAAGATTTCATCTCCTCTTAGAGTACACAAACTTGGCTGGGAGAAGTCATCATGGTGGTCTGGACCACCTGAACAAAAAAAAAATGCCTCTAGGCCTGCAGGTAATGCTTTGGTATGCTGGGTATACCAAAGCATTATATAAGCAATTAACGTCTAAAGAAAATGAAGTTCAATAAGAATAAAGTAAAAAAGTGCATTTTAAAAAATGTAAATAAAACATTTTAATATTGATTTTATTTAGAAAAATAAAAGAAAAATACCTATATGCAGCATCACTGTGATAAAGTTGACATGTTATTTTAACTGCATGGGAAACCCTGTAAAAAAAATAAGTGCCTTTTTTTTTCTCTGTCCTTCCACCCCAAAAAACCAAAATCAAAACAAAATTTTAATCGTAAACCCAATGAAATCGAAATTTTTTAAAATGAAACCTACATCTTTGTCCGGATAAAATAACCCAAAATAGGTACTCGTGGAATACTAAATGGGTGTAGAATTTTTGACATAAAATTTATTTTTTTTCAAGTTTTTTTATTTGTGTGAAAGGAGTAAAACTTAAACTGTACATATTTAGTATCCCTGTATCTGTACCGACTCATACTATACAGGTAAACTTTTATTTAGTGCCCCGTGAAAGAAAATCAAAATAAAAAAACATGTTGCTGTCTTTTTCCATTCCCCCCAAAAGAGAAAAAAAAAAATTTTTTTAAAAAAAAAAAAAAAAAAAAAAAAAAATTTAAAAAAAA
Source organism: Phyllomedusa bahiana (assembly GCA_025379985.1). NCBI lineage: Eukaryota > Metazoa > Chordata > Amphibia > Anura > Hylidae > Phyllomedusa > Phyllomedusa bahiana. Next base: position 99,279 of record JAODAL010001490.1, on the reverse strand, counting down.
AAAACAAAAAAAAAAAAAAAAAAAAAAAAAAATTTTAAAAAGATACTGAGTGTATTTCAATGTTGTGCAGCTTGTTTCCATATGCATATTACATTATAATATGAGAGATTTTTACTGCTTTTTGTGCAATAATGTGATTTGCTAAAGTAAAGTCGGATAGCTGCAAATATATTCCATATTTTGTGGCAATTGTCTTAAAGCTTTTGTATTTTTTACCTTGTTCCGTTTCTATGCTGCTTATTTTACAGCTCAATCTCTTCTTTGAGTTTGTGCCACATGACAGCTGCGAGGGAGGGACTGTTACACTGGGAATTTCCCCATGATACTATTCACAGGTTCTGCGGGTTTAAAGCAATAGTACATTCAATATTTCCCTTCCTGTTTGTTACTGGTAGTGCAATAGGAGGAAGTAGAGTCGAAGGATTTAACTCTTATTTGACATTTATTAACATCTGGGAATTTCTGTTTCAGGTTCAAACCTGTGACCAGATTCACTGGAGATTTTGCAATTCACACTTGTTTTTGGCTGCAGCCACATTAATACAGAACAGGAGACTGTTTGGTCGTCTGAGTTCGGAAACGAGTTCAGTACAGTCTCTTGATAATCAGCACCTTTGGAAAAAGTCTGCAGCCCCTCATGCCCGCCAAGTGTACCGCCATTAATATGATTGTTTATGTAATAAACTTGACAAATTGTTTATGCAATAAAGCAATGACAAAGTAGGACAGTCCGAAACAGTGCAAAAATAGTAACTATAGGCGTGTACAGAGATCCACCAGAATATTGGGGCAGATTTACTATACTGCAAACTGAGGCAGTGTAAGCATATGCCACATTTAGAACAATGGCTCATGCTGCTTGATAATTTACCACATCTTGAGACTTTTCTATTATACCTATGCCTACCTTACATCAAAGTCCACGCCAGAATTTTGGCACACAATATTGCAATTAAAGCCACACTCTTTCCACTTAAGCCCCTCCCACTTGTCAGATGAGACACAAAAAGTGTCTAAAGCAGATGATAACTGCAACTACAACTAAATGCATCTAATTTTATGGCTTTTAAGACACATTTCAGGTGCACACACTACAGTAAAATTTTATTTTTACCATAATGCTGCCCATTTAAAATAAAAAAAGTTATACTCCCCTCACCTCTTATCCAGCACTGCACTGTCCTTACTCTCCTCCAGTCTTCTGTTTACTTGACAGCTCTATTATGCTCCCTTTTGTATCTGCATTCATTTGGTCAAATTGATCAGACCCCCGTCTGTAAATTATATATCACATAAAATGCTGTTTTTTTTTACTTCACAAAAACACCATAACATTTTCATAGCTTTTTTTTTAATGTTTTTTTTCCTTTGACCATGTAAGACTGTTTTTTTTTACTTCACAAAAAAACCATAATAGTTTCATAGCTTTTTTAACTATTTTTTTTTTACTTTTTGTTGGCGAGTTGCCAACGTCTATAGAAAGATGTAATGTACAAACATACAAAGTCTTGGTGCCGTTTTTGGGTTAGGGGCCGTTCACACGGCTTATTTTGGCGGGGGATTGGCCCCGACTGCGCCCCGGGTTTGCGTTTCAGTAGGGGCCCCCATCCTCGCAAATTACGGAACCACAGTTTCTCAAGTAACGTGGATTCCTCCCCCTACCTCTCAAAAAAACCCCCGGGGGGGGAGGAAACTGACAGACATTTTCCCAGGGGGAAACCCCCCGTGGATAACGAAATTTTTGGGGGGCCGGCGCCCCGCCCCCGCCCCGCCCCCCCCCCCGCCCCTTATTAAAGCCGGAATTCGAGCGAAAATCCGGCTCGAAATTCCTTTGAATAAGCCGTGTAAACATGGCCTTAGGGGTTTTTTTTGCTTTTTTCAACAAATGCAACATGTTGTGGAAGGGGGGAAATTTTGGCCTCTCTTGGGGTTTTTAAGTTATTATTCAAAAAAAAAACATAACAAAAGATACTAAAATATCCCACCTGAAAAGCCGATAGCTGCACTAAAAAAACACGTTACATTTAATAAAGGGGTAACCTTATACACATTTGGGACAAAAGCGGTCTACGGCTTTGGGGGGGTTTTAAACAAAGCTTATTTTGGGGCCCTTTGGGGTTAAAATCCAGGGCAAACAAAAACTAACAAAATGGAAATGGGTTCCACATTTTTATGTCAACCGTACAAAAAAAAGGTCTCTTCCACGGCTTATTTGGGACGGTTGGCTCTACTCCCCCTGGATTTGCCGCAGACGGCCCCCAACTGCCCCTTCTATGGTAAATCCCCGCCTCATGGGAGAACGGGGGGTTTCCGTCGCTCCTTCCCGCTGGCGAATCCCCGGCGGGGAGAAATGACATGCCATTATTTAGGGGCGCATACCGCCGTAAACAATGCATTGTCTATGGGGCCGGAGCGGCGCCCCCCGCGCTCCGGCCCGCCCTTCCCCCCTTTTCACGGCGGATTTGTGAGATAAAAAAGGCACACAAATACGTCGGGAATAAGCCGTGTGAACACGGCCTAAGGCTTCTGGAAACAGGCTGTAATAATTGATCATCTCCACATTCGTTTTAGAAAATATATTTTTCCCTCAAGTCATCCAGGCACTTCTCTTATAACTCTGCGTTTGGCTGTTCCATTGTTATCCCTTCTAGAAATGTGTTTACAAATCTGTCAGTTTGGTGCTACCAACTATCTCTACAGTTGGAAATTGTCCAATCAGTGCTGAGACACTCCCCTTTACAGGGGCCCACCCCTTTAAACTGGAATGGTAACACCCAGCTGACAGATTCAGTAATACATTTCTAGACGGAATACCAGAGCAACAGCACATAAGAGATGCTCCAAAATTGTTATGGCATAGGGAGCACAAGCATATATACAAGTATATACTAAAGTAAACATATTAGAACATGTCACAAGTTCTCCTTAATGTGTATATAATAGTGGATTAATTTCTTGATGCTTTTACTTTTCCCCTTTTTTAATCTTTGTATTAAATCTGTGTCCCAACTCTCAATCTTTTTCACTAGCCCTCTTATCTCCAGATGTTTGTCACATGCCAAAACCTGTAACAGGGCCCATTTTCCTTCCCGTATAAAAATAGGTTTTCTTCCAAACATGTGTAAAATCGGGGCCCCCTGGCAAAAACATTTTTTTGGGCCTATAGAGCGAGGAGCAGAAAAGGTCAATTGGATACAGAGGAACCATGTCTCCACTTTCATTGGAGGACGACGCCAGTGCTTGGCAGAGGTGGTGGCACCAGAACAGGGAGCAGGCACCATATTGTATTTGTAGCTCCATCAGGTACCTTCACACTGTTCTGTTCAGGAACTCACAGTTGGTGACAAAGTTCTGATCGCCCTTCCCAGGTACAGCAGCCATCTTCCATGGCCCTCCACTTGCTGTTTAAGGGAAACCATAATGTTGATGTGGCCCTCTGTTAAAATTAGTTCTATGAAAGAAAGATTGAAACTTTCAACAGGACCCCATACCCGTGTCTTACTGAAGTACTTTATTTTGGGAAGTCTGTCTTTTGTCTCAAACTATACCTCTAAATTGTAAAGTTCTGCAGAATTGGTTGGCGCTATATAAATAAAGATGACTATTAAATAAAGATTATTATTATAAGAACAGGAACCAGGCTACAATCGATTCGCTCTATAGTTACAACCGGGGTTAACCCAACAATAATTATAAATGTCAACTTTAAATTGGATTCACCGGCATAAAAAAAACAGAAACCTACGCATGCTTTATCAAAACAGTCGTAAGGTCGAAAGGTGAGTAAACCCATACCCACCAAAAAAAGAATATTTTCCCCCAAAAAACCAATAAGACATAGGTTTAGGTCCACATATACATGATGTGTTTTCCATCAGGGTGTCTAGCATTTGTGATTGCGACAACAGTGCAGTCCATGCAAACTAGAACTACAATGAAAACCTGACAGTCTCCATTATAAATCATAGGGGGATCAGATTATTCACAATGACAGAAAATTTTATTCTTCGAAAGAAGCTAAATTTGTTAAGGGTAAAGCAAAAAAAAAGCTGTATATAAAAATCAGAGCTTGACCCAAAAATCTGATTGATAATGGAAAAACATTATGGGGTTTTCGGGATGTCAAAATATCTATTACAAAAAAAGCTATACCATGTCCCAAACTGAAAAATCAGTCTATAAATAAAAAAAGGTAGAAGGAATGGAAACTGCTTAACGAACACAAAACAAAGCTAATAAAGCTTTGAAGAAGTGATATCATTGGGATGTAGCTGCTCTGGTATAAGTGCTCGGCCCCTTTAAGAAGGTTGTCTCTGATGAAATAAAACAGAAACAAAAGGAAATCAGTGGGGGAAGTGACTAAGTAGAGTCGGGCACGGGAAAGAGAAGTAATAGGACAGAGGCCATCTAGTTCATATATGTGTACTCCACATTCACAGTGCAGAAGAAAGGTAAGTAAAGTGTTCCTCTGAATAGTGTGGACTTTTTGGAGTCCATTTTACTGTCTGCCTGTATGTGTGACAAAGCAGGCTGAGATTAATAGTTACAATGTTTATTGTAATTACATTAACTTCTTGCTGTTTTACCTTTTACGTTACATTTCCGAAGCCTTAAAGCCTAATTAAAGCCCAGAAAGTCAGGTGTGATTTCAGTTAATCCTAATATACTACTTCCCCATCCTTAACTCACAGAAAGCTGAGATATGTAGCTTTACATTTGGCTTTCACTTTGGGGGAGGATAGTAAAAAAGGGGATAACTACACACATATATAGGCTTGTTGGATATAATGGTTTTCCGACTTTTTTATTTATTATTTTAACAATAATATTTATAATTTATAATAATATTTATCTAATTATATTAAATATTTATATAAACAGTAGGAAACTTTAATTGCCATGCATTACTAATTCTCCAACATTCATCTGTTAATGGTCTCCTGCAAACCCTGCCACCCTTGTGTAAAGGCAAGTCAGTATGTGTATTCATATCCAGTAAATTGCTGCTTTATGTCATTTTTGATTGGGCCATTGGTGAAACTCATTTATGTAAAGGAACATATCCATGTTGACAAAAGCATACAATTAATGGGTACAGTAACAGGTTATAGTAATATTCAGAGCTTAATAACTGATTATTTTAATAGTAGGTGCCTTCACTAGCCCTCACTTCAGGAATGATTGGAGTGAGGAAACCTGAACTGTGGGCATTGCCCTTTTGTGTATGTTCACATGCAGAGCTGTCTTAAAGAGAACCTGTCACATAGGTTAGCACAAGCTATTGTCAGACCTGCTGTTTCCAGCGCTGTGTCCCTTATTCTGTAAGATGCTGTAGTTTTCGTGTATTTAATGCTCAAATCTGCAGTTTTCAGCCAGAAGAGTCATTCGAAGAGTCCTTCAGAGAGTCAGTTTTTTTCAATCCCGGCCAATCAGAGGCTAGCCCCGCCCACCTCAACTGACAAACCTATTACTTTGAATAGGTAGAAACACGTGAATAACTGTCAGTGGGCGGAGCTAGCATTTGGTGGGTGGAGTTAACACCTGCTCATGAATAAGATTTAAGGGGTAAATGCTCTAAAACTGCTGCATCTTACAGAATAAGGGGCACAGTGCTGGGAACAGCAGGTGTGACACTAGCTTGTGCTGCCCTCAGCAAGGGGGGCACAACCTATGTGACAGGTTCCCTTTAACATAATTATGGGCCCCTGGGCATAGCACTACAGTGGGCCCTGCCCAAATACATGACATCACACTTGGCCATGCCTCAAGCCCCCCTAAGCACACCCATACTATCGTGCCACTTATATCTGGACACCAGTAGCCTGCAGCCTACAAGCCTTTGGTGCCCTTCTCCACCATGGTTTTTAACTGTTTGCACATCCTAAAAATGCGCAAACAGTTAAATAAGCAAAGCCAACCAAGGAATCCAGGGTATATTTCTTGAATTCCTGTGCCATACATACACCACTTGGGGCCCCTACACTTGTGGGGCCCCCGGGCAACTGCCCAGTGTGCCAATGGAAAAGATGGCCCTGTCCACATGGAGTTATTTTCATGGTGGAATCTGCATGTAAAATGTGTGGAATCTGTCCTATCATTCACATAGTTAACAACGTTCATTTTTTTCTAGTGTGAATTTCAAATCTAGATATGCAGACACAAAGTAGTTGACATCACTTATTTGATGTGGAATTCCATCAGATTTTGTGTCAGGTAACCTAGAAATGGAGCTAGTCTGCATCCATAATCATACAAAATTGTTTTCACTAAAACAATTGAAATTATTTTTGTGTCATCAATTCGCATCAGGTTTCCAGGCAACCTATTTTTTGGGCTCGTTATTTTTTTCATCCCCGCCTTCTAAAAGCCATAGGTTTTTTATTTTCCCATCTGCATAGTTGTATAAGGGTTTGTTTTTTTGTGGGATGATGGTGCCATTGACTGTACCATGTAACGTACTTTAAATCCCCACCCCATAAAAAATTCTATCTGGGGTGGAATGTGAGAAAAATGTAATTGCACCGAGGGTTCTTTTTTTATGGAGTTTACTGTTTGGTATAAATTACATGTTAACTATATTCTGAAGTCGGTATGATTCCAGTGATACAGAATTTGTAGAGTTTTTATTTTTTTTGTTGCTTTAAAAAATAACAATAGGCTTAATTATTGGCACCATGTTTTGATATGTGTGAATTTTTTATCAATTTGTATTACAATTTTTTGCGGATGCAAAGTGACTGAAAAAAACCACAATTTGGCATTTGGAATTTTTTTCTTCTGCAGTGTTAACCATATACAGTATGTTCTGTGTTAATAGGTCAGATTTTTTATGGATGAGGTGATATCAACCATGTGTAACTTTTTTAATTTGTTTATGTATAAAATGGAAAAAGGACTTTTAGTCCAATTAGAGTACCTCGGGACGTGATAGCTTGTACATTGTTCTGTAATACAGTGGTATTTCAGAAAGGTGTACAAATATGGCTCTCTTATTACATACTGCCTATGGAAAGATGTAAAAGGATTAGTAACATGGCGGCTACAGAGGCCTTCATTAGGCCTCAAACTGCCATGGCAAGTGTTTGGCCAATCCTGTTCCTTCTTCATGCAGACACTGTGGACTCAATTGCTGAGGTGTCTCAAAGGTTAAACAGCCAGGTATTTAGCTGGTATTAATTGGTTTTTTTTAAAAGTGGAAACGGCCTAATATCCATGGACCTTCCCACCCTGATCCCATCAGATTGCAGCTACCAGTTTTACATTGGCTGATTATGAAAAATTAGGGGGACCCCGCGTAATTTCTTTTTTTTGCTTATTTATTTATTACAGTGGAGGCCTAGTTTTACTTAAAAAAAATTAATAAAAAAGAAACAACGTGTGGTCCCCTATTTTCCATAACCAGCCAAGATAAAACCAACAACTGTAGCCTGAGGAAAATAAGTAATTGAGACACTGGTGATTCTGCAAGTTTTCCCACCTGCAAAAGCTTTAAGAGGGCTGTAGTTTTTATCACAGGTAGACTTCAACTGTGAGAAACAGAAACCCCCCCAAAAATCCCGAAAATCACATTGTATGATTTTTAGATAATTAATTTGCATTTTATTGCAAGTATTTGATCACCAGCCAGCCATCAAAAATTCTGGCTCTCGTAGTCCCTCTAGTTTTTCTTTAAGAAGCCCCCCTCTTACTCTGCACTCATTACCTGTATTAATTGCACCTGTTTTAACTTGTTACCTGTATAAAGACACCTGTTCAACACTGAATCAATCACACTCAACCTACTGTAATTGTTGGGAAATAAGATTACTAGGATACCCCCTTTCACAGAATTTCTTTGAGGTGTCATCTAATCTAATATTAGACAATAATGGATCATGAACAATTCTTTTAACCTTTAAAAATTGACTATATGGTAGGGATTTAACCATAGCTCTAAGGTGAAAACTGTCAAACCATAATAAATTGTTTCTATCTGTTGTCTTCCCAAATAGATCAGTTACCAATTTACCACCTCCTTTATAAAACATAGTGTCTAGAAATTGTAAATGCACCAGAGATGAAAACACAGTGAATTGAATATCGACATCAATCTCATTAAGGAATTGAAAAAAAGTATCACGCTGTTCACAGGAGCATCTCCAAACCACAAAAACCTCATCTATGTATCACTTTAGTACTAGACCAAAATGGTGGGATACATAGGTAAACCTTTATTCAAGATACTACATCAACATGTTTGTGTAATTAGGTGTAACATTTGACCCCATCGCCGTCCCTCTTCTTTGGACATAGTACTGATCTTGGAACAAAAAACAGTTTTCAGTAAGAATAAATTCAAGCATTTTTAGAAGAAATTCTATAGCAATGGGATAAAGATTAGAAGACTCCAAAAAATGTTTTACAATTGCAATTCCTCTTACATGGTCAATAGATGTATATAAATCAGTATCCAAGACCGTAAGCTCACCTATTTTATTGAGAAAATCAGTATTATCACTAATATATGATTTAGCAGAATAAGCAAAATCTCTCAGCATCCTGTCCCAAAAAATTGCTATAGGGCAAAAAATTGATCTTTGTTCTGCAACTATTGGGCAGCCTGATGGGTCTGTCAAAGATTTATGAATCAGTGAGACAGTATAAAAGAGGAACAATAGGGAATTTTTCAACAAGAAAATCTTTCAGTTCTTTATCGATAATCTTTGCATGATGTGCTTCAACTACTAGGGAACTAATCTTAGACATCAACTTTGAAGAGCGATCATATGATAATGGTGTGCATATATTAGAGTCATTTAGTTGACGCATTACCTCATGTATATATTTATCAGTATCAAGTAGAACAAGCGCACCCCCTTTGTCAGCGGGCTTAATTGTAAGATTCCTATTTTCAGAGAATTTTTTCATAGCAATTCTTTCAGCTAAGTAAGTTGTAATAAGAGAAATTGTCACTGGAATATTGTTGACAATTTTTTTTCATACGTGTTTTGATGGTCGATTCAATAGGATTATCTGTGTATGAAACAAAATTACTGGTTTTCATAAGACTCATTTGTACAAAACTAATGTCATACTTAATTCTATTATCATCACTGTTTACAAAACTAGAGGTAGGCAAATTTGAAAAAAACATTTTAAGTTTAATTTTTCTGAAACAATCATATAGATCAAGTTGCAACTGGAACCAATATATCCCAGTAGATGGACAAAAAGACAAACCCCTCTTGAAAGCCTGTAATTCAATGTCTGATAAATTATAAGATGAAATATTTACCACTAAGGGCCACATGTATAAAACTGTTTTGGTCTAAAACGCACTCTTTTTCCCATAGTAACCTATGGGCAAAAAAGTGAGTTTTAGACTTGAACAGGTTCATACATGTGGCCCTAAGTCTTTATTTTGCACTTATTCAGATGAGGAAAATGACTCTTCCTTTCTCTGCTGACTCTCAACCTTGCATCTGTGGTTGTGTTTTCTCCCCCCTCTCCTCGTACATTTGAAGATGAAGTGTCCAAACCTAAAAAAGAAGGGATATCTTGACCATCCATATCCGATGCAGAAGATCAATATTTTCTTTTTTGAGAAGATTTTCCTTGATTGAAATTCTTTTCATCCTTGGACTTCTGCCAATTAAAGATATGTCTATTTTTTAATTCTTAAGATCACGATGCCATTTTTGTTGTTTAGTTCCTTCAAGATCAATTTGAAATTTGGAAGGAGATTGTTGGTAACTATCCTTAGAACTCTGTAAATCCTCTGCTGAAAGCAAGTTGGAAAGGAACATATCCAATTCCTGTATCTTTGATTTAACAGCCTTTAATTCCAATTGTAAAAATTCCATATTAAGTAACATAATTTCCCGGGGAAATTTAAAATATATATGCGTAAATCTCTGTCAAAAATCTTCATTTTGAGGAAACAAATTTGCATTTATATTCTATCTCCTACCTTGCAGTATCCGGTTTGCTTTATAGTATTCACCCATGGTTATCAGATGTAGTTCAGTAGAAATGCATCTCCGCTGTGCATTTTCCCTTCATATTAATCAGCCATGGAACACGCAAGAAAAAAGCATCATGCCCTGCAGAATTCATCCTACGTCCTCCTCAGAGTGTGAAAAAACGTCGGGTGCAGTAGCCATAATAATCCGACCAAAAGTAGATAGACATAGAGAAAAAAAGAGTCTGTGCACGCTTCTGGTTCATGAAATACAGCTGAGTGCTCACCTACCAGACTAAAACTAAAGCCTGGAGATAAATCCAAAACAAGAAGATAGACAACACGATAACACTTCAAAAAAGTTGTGATTTATTAACCCAACCACAGCGTTTCAGCTCTAAACAGAGCCTTTCTCAAGCAGTGTTACACAGTGTTCAAGTGCAAGATTTAGCAAGATGCAATTACAATCATTAGCAATCAATGTGAACAATCAAATAAGTTATACATGAAATATACATCCCCGACAAGCATAACTCAAGATTGAAGTGACAGTGGTACCAAATCTAGAGCAATCAGACAATAATTTCCAATTGTAATTAGGCAGGAAAAACTTTTAGAAATATGGCGTTAATGTGCAAAAGACATTTTGCCTCATCATCTCCCAAGAGAGCTATCTTGATCAACACTCGTACCCATGCAATCCACTCATAGGTAGAGTTAAATACTAGACAAGCATACTACTACGATATCTGGATCCCCCCCAACAGCAGCACCAAAATCCAGGCAGATTGTGCTACCATCCACAGACTCCACCCATCCAAGAATCTCTCTGGAACTCCTCTAGACTCATAAGTAAGCCTGTACATTGGCATACCAGCATCAACCTGTTGCCTCCAGTGTCCAAAACAGCGCAATTTGGAAGGCTTTTAATTCAGCAATATGGATTTTCTAGCAAAATACATCAGTAACCTATATAGCTTTTGCTCATTCTTGGTTGGGAGAAGTTCCTCCACTAGTCCCAACAGGCTATTCTCTGGGGCGCACACACTTGGTAGCCCCAATTTGTTATTTAGCAAAGCATGGATTTCAGATCAGAAAGGCCAAACAGAGGGACATTCCCAAGCTATGTGGAATAGCGACCCAGGCGCTCCGTTGCATCTGGTATAGATAGCAATGGATAGTTTACCCAACTGGGCTAATTGAGATGGAATTAAATAAATTATATATAGCCATTGAAGATGACATGTATGAATTTTGTCGCCCAGGCATCAATTTTATTGCGCACCTTAGTAGTGTAGAATGCACCTGAATGTATGTATCTGTTTTACTGCGGGTCATAGATTTTGCACTTTCTAGCTCCAAAACGACAACTCAGGCTCAGGTAGACCACTTTTAACTTGGTCTTGCTGTTCCAACAGTAATGCGCCCAGTTTTGCCGACCTACAGTCATAAACATGTAGAATCATATGGTTGTGGTGTGACACACCCCCCAGAACGCCCCCACATCTATGCAAAGTGAGGCGGGCGCCGTAAAATTTTAGAGTGGGCCTTCTCATACAGCTAAAGAACAGGGTTGCAACAGTTTTTGGGCTGAAAGGGCACCAGAATACTGATGTAGCTCCATACATACATGTTGCCCGTAGTTTCTATTAATTGATCCCTTGCACTAATTACTGTAGCGCTCCATAAAGAAGCCTATTCCTCCATATAATAAGACTCTAGAATGGAAATGTCAATCTTCCAGTGTTCAAAAGCTTTTTCCAATTGAGACAGCTGACATCCCATGATACATTTGTAGAAAACAGAGACAGGTTTCAATGGGTTTTCCCTCCTAGCTATTTGTTCAAGTTTGCTACAGTCCAACTAAGGGCATGTCCCCACGGCAAGGGTTTGCGGCCGGTTTTTCAGACGGTTTGCGGTTTTGCAAACCGTCTGAAAAACCGGCCGCAAACGAACACAACGGGCTTCTATGGAAAACCCGTGGAGTAGTCCCCACTGCACGGGTTTTTGCGCCTGAAAAACATTCTACATGCACACACTTCCGGTGTTCGGAGGGAATATGAGCCTGTGGATGGGAAGGGGGAGGGCTTTTCTCCGCTCATGGAAAGCCGCCCCCCCTACCCCCCGTGCGGCCTTGGGGACGGCATACAAAGTGTAAACGGACCCTAAATGGTTCCACCTCCAAACTGCCTAGATCAAGCATGACGCAGCTGGATATGTCTGAAAAGAGCAGATCAAGGCAGAGGGCAATTCCTGCTAACTCCTGCTAACTCTGAGAAATCTCTAAATCGCCCATCTTAGTACAACTGATGCAGGTATTTCAGACCTTTCTGAGGCCATATTTCAAAATCCACTAAAGAGGCTAGTTCCGCCAGCTTTCCTTTTCTCCACAGTGAAATATATGGAGATCAAGAATCACTACTTTCCTCCCCCTTATAAATCTCAAGGCATTTCTCCCAAGTCCCCACCGTAGCTGCCAAATTAGATATAAAATGTTGAATATGGAATTTCCCCTGTCTATATACCAGGTCTGATAAAGCCTCGTAAGAGCCTGCCAAGGCAGCCTCTAGGACCACCGCTAGGGTGTTATGGTCCACTCTGATCCGCGCCACACTCCTGCTACATAGCCTATGGGTGCCAGCTGCTAATTGCAGCTATCACCCACCGGTTACAGCACGGGATAGAGCTGTCACCATCCCGTGCTGTTTAACCCCTTAGAAGCCATGGCAAAGAGGCTCATGGCATCTAAATAAATGAGAAACGGTGCCGCACACTGTTCATCACAGCGATCGGAGCACCCATGGCAAAATCGCGGGGCCAAGGTTGCTTAACATGGCATCATTTAGTGGCCATCGCCATCTTTGCCAAGTTCACACTACAGAGCCCCTTGGAGACCCTGGAACGTACGTCCAGGGTTGTTAAGGGGTTAATATCTGTGGATTTTCTGGGCATAAATCCAGATTGGTCTCCCCAATGATTGAGAGAATTATGGAATTAAGGCGCATCACCAAGATTTTCGGCAGTTTTTTAACATCCAGATTTATAAACAAGATGGGTCTGTATGAACTGCAAATGTCCGAGGGTTTGTCCTGTTTATGAATATCCATTATAGTAGCTTCGTAAAGAGAAGGAGGCAGAGATCCTCTATCAAAAGCTTTCCCAAGTAAGCTCTCTGGGTGGATACTACTCTCTTCTGCATTCAACTGGTAGTTCATCAGGACCTGGGGCTATTTGCCCAATTGCCCTCTGGATTTATTCCGCCGTGACAAGGCCTTCTAATTCCTCCCTCGCTTCCTCAGACCGTGTTGGCAGGGAGACCGACTCAAGGAAGCCCTTGACCTCAGCATCAGCGTAGTTAAGTTTAGTAGCGTACAAATTAGGGTAATAATCTGCAACTTTCTCTGATATTGCCACTGGGTCAGTCACCAAATCCCTTCATGGATTCCGAACTCCTGCCACCACTGTTCAAGGGACCTCCATTCTGGCTAAGAAAGCCAAGGCTCTCCCACTTTTGTCTCCCTCTGCAAAAATCATATGCCTTTACAACAATAGTCTTTTTTGGGTATATTGGGTGAGAAGTAAGTTGTAAGATCTCTGTAGTTTCTCAAATTTCTCTTTATGTTCCTGATCAGCATGCAACACATAATCTGATTCTGCTAATGCCAGTTCAGCCTCCATAGTGACCCTGTTCTTATTAAGCGTGATCCTGTGGAGGCTATGGCATTTATCAAAGCCTCCCCCCCCTCATTATTGCTTTAAATGCCTCCCATTTAATCAGAGGATCCGAGGTACCTGCAGTCACAGCCCAGTATCAGTTTTGCAGCTATTAGCTACCGTTGGAACCTGCAACCACTTTGGGTTTAATCTCCACATTTTAGTCATCACCTGTACTACAAGTGGAACATGGTTGGAAATACCTCTGGGTAAATAGTCTACCACCGTCACTTGGGGCAGCATGTCTTTATTTGTGAAAACTAAGGGCGACATGTATGAATCCCGCCGGGTCGAGGCGCCGTTTTCCGCCAGTTTCCCGGCGGAATCTGCGCCTGATTTATGTCGGGGACGGGCCGCGCTCATACATATCATGAAAAGTCCGCCGCGACTCGCCAGTGTGTTAGGCGAAGTGCGGCGCTGCGTCTGAGATTGTCCGCCGGAGGTAGTGCGATCATACATGCGGGGAAAAGTCCGCCGCGCCTCGCCAGTGCGTGGGGCACAGTGCGGGGACATGGGCGCTGTGCGGCGCTGCGCCGAAGATTCGCCGTCCGAGGAGGTGCACTCGTACATGCGGGGAAAAGTTCCCTGCACCTCGCCAGTGTGTGTGGGGCACAGTGCGGGGACATGGGCGCAGTGCGGGACTTAGGCGCCGTGCGGGGCTGCGCCGAAAATCTGTTCCGATGCGAGACAGGCTGGAGCGGCGAGAAATCATTCCAGATGTCGGTGCGGAGTATAAATCCAAAATCCGCCTTTTATAAAGGCGTTCAAAACATTCTCAGGAAAAGAGCGGGAAACATTAAAAAATAAAAATTACATAAAACAAAATCACTTTCCCCAATTCCTAATTCAAGAATTAGGATATTGGAAATGGCCGGGAAATACAGTAATTCAAATTCTGAAACCTATTCTCATTGGTCGCCAGAAACCGGCCAATCAGAATAGGAGCGACACTGAACTATTAAAACCTATGGGGCAGGATTGACCAATCAGAATCCACGGCGGGTTAATTCAAAATAACAGTAAAAATGTTGAAAAGACTGATTGGCTGAGCTTGGGGGGTCTCGGCTAGCTCAGCCAATCAGCGCGCGAGCTACTTCTCCCATTAAAACTCTATGGAGAGATTGAGCCGCATCAAATCTCCGCGCTCAGGCGCCGCGCGGCATGAAGTATTAATAAAACAAATTATTTTTATACAGTGTAAAACATTCTCAGATAAAAGACGAGAACACTTCTTTAAAAATAAAGCAGTTAAAAACCCGAACAACGCCGTTCGTCGCCGAGATCGGCGCTATAGGGAATTGCCATAGAGAGAATTGCCGGGAAAAGACAGTAATTCAAATTTTTTAAAGCTATTCTCCATTGGTCGGCATAAACCAGCCAATCAGAATAGGACGACAATGTCCCATTATATCCTATGGAGGAGAATTGACCAATCAGAATAGGAGCAACCAGTGGCCCTTTTCTATCCTATGGAAAAAATGGACCAATCATATTAAAAAGGGGGACAGTTCAAAATACAGTAAAAAGGGCAGAAACGAACTGGTTGTTGAAGCAGGCGGGGGCTCGTTCCAGCTTAGCCAATCAAGCGCGGAGCTGCTTTCTCATAGAGTTCTATGGGAATCGAATTTAAAAAGAGGCCCGTAATTTGACCAATGGAGAACGAGCGACGCTCCTATGGTTTTTCTAATGCAATATGGTATAAAAGTGTTACATGGCTGAAATCAAATTATAACACTACAGAAGTTGTGCCGATGTGTATATACAACGAATACTAATATGTGGCTAACGAAAAAAAAAAAAAGACCATAAAATCATGTTTATTTCTTTATTTTCGTTAGCCAAGGATCGTATGGGTGCATCGAAAATAAAGAAATAAGCATGATTTTCTTGATTTCAAATCTTTATTTCGTTAGCCACATATTAGTATTCCTCCATAGGATATAATGGGATATAATGGGACATATAATGGGACATAGTCGCTCCTATTCTGATTGGCTGGTTTATGCCGACCAATGAGAATAGCTTTACAATTTTGGGAATTACTGTCTTTCCTGGCAATTCTCTCTATGGCAATTCCCTATTGTAGCCCCGGTCTCGGCGACGAACGCGTTGTTCGGGTTTTTAAACTGCTTTATTTTTTAAAGAAGTGTTCTGGTCTTTATCTGAGAATGTTTTACACTGTATAAAAATTTAATTTGTTGATTAATATTTCCCATGCCGTTCGGCGCTGAGCGCGGAGATTTGAGTGCGCTCATCTCTCCATAGAGTATAATGAGAGAAGTAGCTCGCGCTATTATTGGCTGAGCTAGCCGAGACCCGCTAGCTCAGCCAATCAGCTTTTTCAGCATTTTTTACTGTATTTTGAATTATCCCGCCCTGGATTCTGATTGGTCTACACTTCCCCAATAGGCTAGAAGGGGATTTTGTTACTCCTATTCTGATTGGCTTGAGCTAGCCGAGACCCCGCTAGCTCACCCAAAATCAGCTCTTTTCAGCATTTTTACTGTATTTTGAATTATCCCGCCCTGGATTCTGATTGGTCTACAACTCTCCATGGGCTAGAATGGGACTTTGTCGCTCCTAATTCTGTTTGGCTGAGCTAGCCGAGACCCCGCTAGCTCAGCCAATCCAGCTCTTTTTCAGCTTTTTTTTACTGTATTTGAATTATCCCCCCCGGGATTTTTGATTGGTCAATTCTTCCCCATTCTTTTAATGGTTCACTGTCGCTCCGATTCTGATTGGCCGGTTTCTTGCCGACCAATGAAATAGGTTTCAGATTTTGAATTACTGTCTTTCCCGGCAATTTGCAATATCATATTTGTTGATATTGCGCCGTTCTTGAGTTTGGAAAAGTGATGTTTTTTTTTATTATGTGTATTTTTACGTGCAGCTCTCTTCTGACACTGTTTTCCGCCTTTATAAAGGGCGATTTTTTCCTATTCATACTCCTGTTTGCACGGAGCGGAGCGCCCAATTTCTGTCGCGATACTTCGATTCTGCTTCCTGCATTTTCCCCTTTTCTTGCTTCACTTCGCCTCCGCCGGAGCATTTCAAACCACGTCTGCTTTGTCGGAGCGGAGCGCCGAGACTTCTGTCGCGATCTTCGATCCCTTCCTCGCATGTTCGGATCCTGCTTCACTTCGCCGCCGGCCGAGGATTTAGACCAAAAAAAGCTGGTCTGCTTGTCGGAGCTGCCTAGCCCCCGCGATTTTGGCGAGCCGCGATGGTACATGTCTCGGACTATACGACGCGCCGCGTCCCCCCCCGGAACGTCAAACACCGCGCCCCCACCGCCCCCCACTGCCCGCCCCACTCCCCGCCCCTTCATGCGGACCGCAGCCGAAAGGGCGAACGCTGGGTCCGACAGCGGGATTCGGCTGGGGAGGCGCAGTGTAACGCCAGAAAACAGGCGTAAAGCCCGTTCATACATGTCGCCCTAAGTCAATACGGGAGAGTGAAATTCAAAAAAGAGAGGGAATTCCAAAAGGTGAAGGATAGCGTGACTAACTAATATTCTAGCACACATTTGCCATAGACAACCTTAAACTCCTTTCCTTCTCCTCTAATATTTTACTAACTAAATCAAATAATACTTAACCTTTATTAAAGATGCTAAAACACTCTATGTTTCACTCACAAATTAAAAGTCATCAACCACTAATTCACTAATGTTTGTGAAGACCGATGGCTAAGGATATCTCTTGATACAATATAGTGCCTTCAGTATCAAAGTGTTGGTCCTCAGGCATCTGTCTTCAGTGAAACAGAGCGATTTTTAGTATCTTTAAAAAACGTTACGTATTATTTGATTTAGTTATACGGTATCATTAGAGGAGAAGGAACATGGTTTAAAATTGCCTATGTGTGTTAGAATACTGGAGAATGACCCAGAAGTCACTGAGAAGCAGGAAAACTGCCTACAGGGTGACGCCACCTCCACACCTCGGCGTGACCACAATCCAGCATGAGGCACCTGGGCTGAGGCTTATGTGACACATGCGAACACAGCCTATCTAAATTTTGATCTAGAGTCGCATTAAAATCTCCCAGTATGATAGCAGGAGCCGCCAGGTATGAAGAAATAAGGGTTGTTACTTGATCTAGGACCGTACTATTAAAGGGAATCTATCGCCAATTGTTTTTTTTTACTTATAAAAACAAGATATTCTTTTCTTCTTAGCCGTTTTAATTTTCTGATTGTAGATTTCTCAATTCAGTCATCTATATATGATTATGGGAACAGCATTCTTGCTTGCACTCTTTTAACAGCATTTAAAGAGATGCTTTGCAGCAGCTTCATGCACATAGAATCCTTAAGACTGACTCAATCCCATTGACTTCTATAAGAAAGTTTTCTAGGCATGCTGCGTGACCTGGAAAGAAGTCAGACTGCAGGGAGGGGGAGAAGGTGAACTGTGACTCTGTCCTATTGTGACTGGTGAATCCTGTCTTATCTATTCAAATTGGCGTCTCCTTTTAGTTTGACCCTGCTTGTGCTGATAATGAGCAAACTACTGAAAATCTTTCTTTACAGAACAGGAAGTGTCAGACTATTAGGCTTAGTGGCCAAAGTGAAAAATGCAGGATGTAAGAATTGTTTTAAACATTGAAAGTGATATGGAAAAGCAAAAAAAATAACCAAAAATTCATAGAAAATGTGTTTAACATAAAAATCTAAGTTAAATAATAAGTCATTTTTTTGTGGACACATTCCCTTTAAACGGAGGGGGATATATTCCACCAGTGACATAATTGGGACCACGAATTTGAGCATGCATTACCAGAAACCTGCCCAATGGATCTATGTATAGCTGTAACAATGGAAGATTTGTTGCCACCAGTATCAAAACCCATCTTGCATAATTAGAAAAAACGCTTGATAGCTTGACTCAATCCATGACCTCTTTAAGACTAAAACCTTCTTCCCCCTAAAATGAGTTTCCTGTAATATAACGATGTCGGGATTGTAAGACCGAAGGAAATTAAAGACCAATGACCTCTTAACTTTGCAATTTAGGCCCGAACATTCCAGGAAATCACATTAAAATACGTCATGGGAGAACTGGATGAAATATGTCCAACCTAGATCCAGATGCCAGCATACAAGCAGCCCCATTCACACCAACATTCAACCCCCACGAAAAATAAATTGCCCATTCCCAAAACCTCCCCAACCTGACTCAGCATTCTTCCCCAAACTTTGCATAAGAGTACATCAAAATAGTTACTCCATAGAGAAGCAAACCTACCCCAAACACTGTAACCAAAGAATGAAAATGGTACTAGAGGAAGATGAGAAGTAAGATAGCAAGAAAAAAAGCCCACTTCCAAGCTCAAATCTTTAATAATTCCAACTGACCTTCCATGGAATTAGAAAGAGAGGGATAGTAGAAAACCCCCCTTCTTCCACCTAGACATAGTAAATATTAGCATGTATCCCGTAGCTCCACCTAAGAAGTGTGTATATCTTTCACCAGGTCATTTCTATTTATCACATGAAAACAAGGAGAAAAAACTAAGAAAGCCATTACATAAATCAAGGTCTCCTGTCCTGGTGTTTACCTACCCAATCATTCGCCTCTTCTGGCGTGGTGAAAAAGACTGTCTTGTCTTGGTCCTGAACTTGCAACCGTGTAGGGTACAATTTCGAATATTCAAACCGAGCTTTCTCAAATGGTTTCTCACAAACTTCCTCCTATTGTTTTGGATCTCCGTAGTGTAATCTGGATAAGAGGATAATCTAGTGTTTTCAAACTTCATCTACCCCCTTTTCCTTGCAGCTGCCAGAATTTCGTCCCGGTCTCGGTAATTTAGCACTTTCATAACAAAAGGTTTCGCAGGAGAACACGGTGGCAGGGATCTAGTAGGGATTCGGTGTTTTCACTCTATAACAAAGCAGGAGGACAGAGATATCATGTTCAACACATGACAATCAGATTTTCAATAAACATCTCTGGTTTGTCATCTTCTGCTCTTTCCGGGAGCATTAAGATGTGGACATTACTTTTGCAGTTGCGGTTTTCCGCAATGTTATTATTAAGGGTCCACTTGCATACCTGAAATGCATCAAAGCTATGTTTTGGCTATAATACTTTTTTATATATTTTTTAAATGGGACAATAATGTAGAATATTTTTTAACTACTATTGCCGAGTGCTGAATACCCCTTCTATTAGCAATTCTTGTTACGCCTGTGGCTGGGTGATTTGTTCCGTGCACTGGAGGAATTGAACAGACATGAACCTGAGGAGAGTCGCTGAGAAAATCAGTTTGTGTTTTTTCTTGGTGTTCCCCATCCTTTACTCTCTCCTGTAGAATTTTAATCTGCTGTTGCATATTACTAGTCACACATCCTTGGGCTTCAGTGGTGTCCTCTACAGCCCTGATTCGACGCTCTGCCTCTCTCATTCCATCACGGACTTTGTCAATGTCTGCTTATGGGCGGTTTAGATCAGACTGGATATGTTCTATTTTTACAGTCAGGGCTGCCTGACTGGAGGCGATGGCCACCATGATCTTATCAGTGTCCAATGCAGTGCTATAGGATGCAAGCAACCATCTCCAAATCTGTTTGACTCATCTCATCCAACTTGAAGGGTCTCACAGCAGGGGATGATGTTGACCCAGTTTTGTGGCCTATAAAAAGGAGTGAGTTCCACCACAAAGGTTTTACTATAGGGCCTGTAATATAGTTCCTTAGCACAGTACAATGAGCCTTTCACTGGCAACGCAAGTAAGCAGCACATCAGGGGATGGAGGAGAGCAGAGTCCAGAATGTACGCCATGTACGCTGCAGCTGGCCAGTAGTTCCTCTGGTAGCAGGGCACGCTCTTCTCCAGATCCTGGCTTCCTCTCCACAGCACCATAGGACAGGGAAAATGGCCGCCGATCCTGCCAAAAACTAGGCCAGACACATCTCCTGTTTAGGGCATAAAAAAGATGTAAGAGCACCCCAAAATAGGATCAATAGCACCAGGAGATCCTCAGCATCATTTTCACCACTCTTCCAATAAGATCAGGAGCAAAATTAGGTCAGTTGGGCAAGATTACAGCAGGATTCTTTAGGAGCTCACTCTGCACACATCGTCACACCCTCCTCCATTTATATTCCCACACAGAATACAGTCTTCAATAACCTACATATATCTGCTTACTCTGGTCAAGCTACCGGGAATTTATTTTCATATGTATTACACAGGGTGTGTTTTTGGAGGCTAAAAAACATATCCAAATAGGTACCACACTTTTTGGTACGTATTAAGATGTGTTTACATGCTTAAAATACGCATTGGGTCCAAATTTGAATGTCTGTGTTATGTCTGTTAATTTAAAACAAAACGCAATGAAATACGCATCTTCCTTTTTTATACTAATATAGGAAGTAGTTAAATTCCCAAAGACATTATATAGGTACAATAAGGTAGGTGTATAGTGCCCATTATTTAGGTAGTTATAGTTCCCCCAGTAGGTAGGTATCTCGGTCCCCTATTCAGTAGATAGGTAGTTAAATAGCCTCCCCCCCCCCAATAAGTAGAAATATAGATCCCTATTATATAGTTATATAGGCCCCTGTAGGTAGTTACTTGAACCCTATAGCCAGGCAGTAGCCCCTTATAGCCAGGTAGTAGCCCCTTAAAGCCAGGTAGCTGCCCCTTATAGTCAGGCAATAGTCCTGACGCTACTCCGGCGCTGTGTTCATATAAAGAACCCCCGCTGCCTGTTGGCGGTGGGAGGTTCGCTCACCCTTCCTGGGGGCGGAGGTGGCCCCCATTTGCGGGAACCTCCTGCCCAAATCGGGAGGGTTGGCATGTATGATGTACACCATTCCAATAGTAACGCTGTATTAGTGTAGCACTGATGGCCCTAATTCCAAACAACTGTGGGCCTTATGTATGAAAACTGTCTAGCAGTAAGACTATCTTTGTTGCCCATAGCAACCAATCTAAGCTCAGGTTTAATTTTTCCTGAGCACTATTTGAAATGAAGGGGCTCTGATTGGTTGCTATGGGCAACAAAGACAGTCTTACTGTCAGACAGGTTTCATACATAAGGTCCCATTGGAAGAAGGACTATAAAGCCTATTGTATGTATCAAGCTAAATTGACATGAGGCTAATATAATATCAAAGTTTATGAACTCAAAAGGGATCAGGAAGCAATTTATATGAAATGTATAATTAGCTGTTTAGCTGATTTGTTTAACAAAGCGGATGAATGATATGAGATGAAATTAATATGTAGCTCTGGGTTGGATTTACCCTGGATCATTTATTAGGAATGATATTATCTGCAATTCCCTAATATGTTCTTAGTAGCAGAATCAATCTTTCTGCAAACAACAGCCCCAGGAAATAACCCATTTCCTACAGTTCTTCGTCAAGCATGTCAGCAAATTACAGCTCATCATCTTTATAGTACAGGCTTTAAATATCTGCAGCCTGTTTATGGCTGCAGGGAGATTGCAGAGAATAACATTGCTTCTGCTGGTTCTAATACTGGTAGAGTATGCAGCTCTGGGGTACCACTTATTTCACCCACTCCTAAATATCAGATCTACAGCTAAGGTGGACACATTGCTTTATTCCTATAGTTAACCAGGTAATGGCAGAAAAATTGTCTCTGTATGTGTATTCAGTAACCTGTAGGAATTAGGGGCCACATGTATGAAAACTGTCTAGGTCCAAAACTCACTTTGTTGCCCATAGCAACCAATCAGAACGCCCCTCTCATTTCATATAGTGCTCTGGAAAAATGGAAGAGGTGCTCTGATTGGTTTCTGTGGGCAACAAGGTGAGTTTTAGACCTAGACAGCTTTCATACATGTGGCCCAGGCGTCAAAGCAACAAGCAAGCATTGCCGGTGTATGCTAAGCAGAAAAATGGGGAGAAAAGCAGATATGATTGCATAGAACAGTGATTTTCAACCAGTGTGCCGCGGCAGACACATGGTCGGGTGTGCCGCGGGGAAAGTTCCCCAAACTATGGTGCGCCCTGTGTTTTGTTCAGGGCCGTTCCTAGGGGCGGGCAGGGCGGGCGGTCGCCCGGGGCGCCGAGGCTCCGCTCACCCGAGGGGGGCGCCGCGGCCGCCCTGCCCGCCCGGAGGAGCGCCCCTGACTCTGCGCGACTGTTTTATAACAGCCGCGCAGAGCCAGCAGCTGCAGGGAGGCGGCGGGACGGATCGTTCCTGTCCTGACTCCTCCCCTGTATCAGCGTCACAGGGGGCGCACAGCTCTCAACCGCGCCCCCTGTGACGCTGGGTCTCCTCGGCGGCACAGGCAGCTCTGCCGCCGATGAGACCCCTGGGAGCTGCGTGCAGCGTAAGCAGCGTGATGACGTCACGCTGCTTACACCGCTCTGCAGCTCCCACTGCTGAGTAGCTCCGGACCAGGACGCGCGGACCCAGGTGAGTAATCTTTTGTTATTTTATAATTACTTACAGGGGGCATCACTGGCTACAAGAGGGGCACACTGGCTACAATGGGGGCATCCTGGCTACCAGGGGGCATACTGGCTACAAGGGGGGCACACTGGCTACAAGAGGGGCGTCCTGGCTACAAGGGGGGCACACTGGCTACAAGAGGGGCGTCCTGGCTACAAGGGGGGCACACTGGCTACAAGAGGGGCACACTGGCTACAATGGGGGCATCCTGGCTACAAGGGGATCACACTGGCTACAAGGGGGGCACACTGGCTACAAGAGGGGCGTCCTGGCTACAAGGTGGGCACACTGGCTACAAGGGGGGCACACTGGCTACAAGAGGGGCATCCTGGCTACAAGGGGGGCACACTGGTTATAAAGGGGCATCCTGGCTACAATGAGGGCACACTGGCTACAAGGGGGCACACTGGCTACAATGGGGGCACACTGGCTACAATGGGGGCATCACTGGCTACAAGGGGGGCATCACTGGTTACAAGGGGGGCACACTGGCTACAGGGGGGGCATCACTGGCTACAAGGGGGGCATCACTGGCTGCAAGGGGGGGATCACTGGCTACAAGGTGGGCATCAATGGCTACAATGGAGGCAAATTGCCTACAGGGGTGGGCATCACTGGCGAGAAGCGATATTATTAACTATATGTATAATATGTACTGTGTTAGTGTCATGTTGTGCCATTTTGGTTGGTGGTGTGCCCCGGGATTTTTTAAGTGTAAAAAGTGTGCCGCGGCTCAAAAAAGGTTGAAAATCACTGGCATAGAATATATATCACAGAAAAAAGTGGATCACTACTGAAACATTACTTTTAATAGAATAATAATAAAAAAAAATTAACACTCACCTTAGAAAATCCCTCTCTATTTCCTACATCTGTCTGGGACCTGCTGATGCACCTTTCCAGTAGTTATGTCACCTATATCATGCATGGTATTGTGAGTAATGGCGATATTGGTAGTTACATATGGAGACACCAGTATTGTAAATGGCACATGGTAACTGGGGGGCCCATTTCACTTTTTGCACTAGGGCCCAAGAGCTTGAAGTTACGCCTCGGTTCATAGGTATTATGATTGCGGCAACTTTCTTTACTCCACGATGGTTTTTCACCACTAGTTCTCCCTGATGCTTTGGAGTTTGTCTGGACATTTGTCCAGGTTATGGTGAAGTTTCTATACTATTTGTACATCAGGAGTTTGTCTGGACATTTGTTCAGGTTATGGTGAAGTTTTTATTCTATTTGTACATCCTATGGAATATGGTATACAGTTGTTCTGCACTTCTTTATATTACAGATGTAGCAGAACTAAAAAGAACAGATAATGCGCCGTGATATCAGAGTGTTATCTCTACTCTCAATGCTTTTCAATGGCCTTTGTTTACAGATGAAAGCAGATAACACAAAAAGCTGTGATATCACGGTCAAACTACATCTGTATATGAAGTGTGGTTATTACTAGTGAATCTCAAAAAATTAGAATATCATTGAAAATTAAAGGGGTTCTCCAGGACTATCTTTTATGTGTTATAGGGCTCACAAATCTAATATATTCAACCTTGTAATTCATACTGCAATGAGTCTACCCTGTTTCCCCAAAAATAAGACATCCCCCAAAAATAAGACATGGTGCATTTTCTTAATGCAATTCAGAGTTTGGCTGCTTATGCTGATGTTTGTGATGAAATCACTACAGTATATTAATACATGTTGATGTTTTGTTCAACAATAAATGTGAATTCTTGTTCATGGAAAAATAAGACATCACCAGAAAATGTCTTAGCTTGTTTTTAGGAGCAAAAATTAATATAAGACACTGTCTTATTTTCGGGGAATCAGGGTATATAATATATGGGTTTCTCTATTTGACTTAAGTTATTGATATCAATGATCTTTTCCGTTATATTCTATTTTTTTTGAGATGCACTAGTATATATCCCTTCTTTGTGTATATTATTGAGGATGCACGTTTGGATCTATTACATCTTAAATTACTAACTTTGTTGCTATCTTTCCATTTTTTCTTTTTTCACCTAGTGTTTTTCTAGGGCTTATTCAGGGTCCAGGTAGGGGTAAGTTCTGGTACAGGGTTGCCTTTTTCGGGACGATTGCCATGTTTACATAAAGGCTTGGGTTTAGGAATTTTCTACTGTCAGTGTTAGTTTTTTATGATTATTCTATTAAAAGTTATGTTTTAGTAGGTATTTACTTTTGTCTGTGATATATATTTGGATATTTGTGTCAAATCCCTTTTTCTTGTATCTTTGTGGTTTTTCCAATCCATACATCAAAACATTGGCTCTGTGATTTATGCTTGCATAGAAACAAGACAATGTAGGCCTATGGTCTTTTTAACAATAATGTTCAAGTAGATGTATCACACACAATTGAGAAGTTTTTTTTTTCAATTTCCTAAAATAAAGCTTCTTTTATTTCTAGTAAAGCATATTTTTTACATAAAGCAAACATAAGGAAGAACAAGAGAAAATACATAAGCCATGCCCATAGATTCTGGGATATACCCTATATTGTATAGCAAATGCCCCCATGACAACAACAATAGTCTTCAACATAGGCACCAGAAAAAAAAATTAAAAACATAAAAAAAACACAAACCATGTAAGAAAGAAAAACGGGTGGATTCTTGGGGATGCGAGGAGGAAAACAGAGAGTCCAGGAAGCGGAAAGCAAAACAGATATCAGACAAACCCAAACAAACAGTCCAGGTGGCCAGAGAACAAACAGGAATCCAGAAGCAGACCATAGGGCAGGAACCAGAATATCCAGAAAAATCTCAGGCAAAGCAGCAGGAAGTAGGAGGGTATAAATATCCTCCCCAGACAGGGATTGGCCCAGGAGATTCACCATAAAGGGTCCATACAAAACCCTGGCTGACAGCAATACAGCACAGTTAGAGATGGGCGAATTTCTCAAAAATTCGGTTCGGTCACTTCGCCGAATTTCCCAACAAAATTTGTTTCGGTTCGAATTACTTCAGCATGAATCGCGTTAAAAAAACAGCATTTTCCAGTGCCACAGAGCCGCAGGGTGCGTAAACATTATCCATGCTTAAATATGCGATGGAGCTTGGTTTGGTTTTCATACAATGTTTGTTTAGTATACACGCAGATGAGTGCTGCCCCCTTAGAATCGCTTCACAAAAATTCCCTGGGGACTTAAAGGCAAAAATGCCAAAAAAAATCAGCGGGAATGTTTTCCTTATAAAGTCATGTCAGCGAAGCGGGAAAAAACAAGCGAGAGCTCAGTGGGAAAATTAACAGAGTGTGGGGGGGAGGGGGCAGCCCCAGCGCATTCAGAGATGGCCCAATGACATTCTGGGGGGGCAAAACAGTAATAGGGCCCCAAGTGGACAAGACACATATGGGGGGTTATGACGCACCACAGCCGGGCAGAGAGGTAAAGTGACACAAAGACATTCTGGGGTGGGAAAAAAAGAGTAGGGGCACAGATGGCACAATGACAAGAGTGGGGGCACGACACAGCCACACGCAGCAGAGGGCAGCTGGCACAATAAAATTTTGGGAAAGGCAAAACAGGGGAGGGGCCCCAGAGTGGCACAAGACACAGGTGGGGGTCCGGGAAACACATGAGGTCAGTCATGACACAAACACAATCTGGGTGGCAAAAACAGAGTAGGCCCCAGAGTCACAAAAGACACGTGTGGAGGGACGGGCAGCAGCATGAGTCAGCATGGCACATTGACATTTGGAGGGCAAAACTATAGGGCCAAGAGGGCACAATGAAAAAGGGGAGGGCACGACAGCGCAGCAGCATGAGTCAGCAGTGCACAAAAACATTCGGGGGGAAAAAAAAATATAGGCCACAGAGGGCACAAAGACAGAGAGGGGGTGACGGGCAGCAGCATAGGTCAGGCAGTGGGACAAGGACATTCTAGGGGCAAAAACGGGTAGGGCCCGAGAGTGCACAAGACACAGTGTGGGGGGCATGGCACAGCACATGATCGGCATGCACAAGACATTTTGGGGGTGGCAAAAACAGAGTAGGCCCCAGAGGCAAAGACACATGTGGGGGGGCACGGGAGCACACATGAGGGCATCATGACACAATCACATTCTGGAGGGGCAAAAAAAAAGTGGCACAAGTGGCACAATGACAGAGATTAGGTACGGTGCAGCAGCATAGGTCACATGGGACAAACATTCGGGGGGCAAAACAGATAGGCCCCAGAAATGGCACAATAAAACATGGTGGAGGGGACGACAGCACACAGCAGATCAGGATGGGACAAACATTCTTTTGGAGGTGGAAAAAAGTTAGGCCACAGAGTGGCACAAAAACAAGAGTGGAGGACGGGGGCAGCAGCAAGGGAGGGAGTGGGACAATGAATTCTGGAGGGGCAAAAAAAGAGTAGGGACAATGGCACAATGACACAGTTGGAGGCACCAGCACGCCGATCATCATTTACCAATAAAATTTTGGGGGGTGGGAAAAACAGGGTAGGGCCCCAGATGGCAAAGCAGAGAGTGGGGTGACGGCGGGAGGAGCAACACATAGGCAGAAGTGGCACAATGACCAGTGGGATTCCGGGGCCCCAACAGCAGCATGAGGCTAGAGTGCACAAAAATAGGTGGAGGTGGGTGGCAAAAACCAGTCCCTGGTAAAGATGGTTTTTGGGGCAGATGGAGGGAAAATGGCACAATGTGGGCATCAGGGGGGGTGGGGGCATCAAATAGTGGCGAGCAGGTGTTTGAACCCCGACTATTTCTCAAAATTTGGGGGAGGCGTCACTGATGTAGCTGACCCTAAGGGATTGGTGTTTTGGGGAAATCCGACCGATCCACGCCATTCACTTTACAAAGGGCAGTCGTTCCACATTTTCCCCTGACAAGTGGGGCTCCTTGGGGTTTAAAGATGGCCCCCCCCCGCCCTGAACACCCGCCTGTCCACACTACTGGGGGGCAGGACAGCTTCTCCACTGCAAAATCGGGAAGTTTGGCCACACTCCATTTGGCTGCCCATACCCCGCGGATTTCAACTGGGGGCAGAGTGTGTTTCCTAGCCACCCCTTTGGTTCAGGACGCTCCTCCGCTGCGGCACGCCCTCCTCACAGGGGGGTAAAGGGAAACTCTCATCAGGGGCTCCCGACTTGGTTGCGCTGATGAGCTGGACTGCTCCACCCCCCCACCTTTTCCCCCACAGCCGCGACAGTAGTACTGAGCCTGAGGAACCCCCTGGCAGACCCGTCAGAGAGGACGAGCCGCACATAGCGCGCCAACGACACAGATTTCCTATAGTATTTGAGTTTTTTCCCCCCTCTCAATACGGGAAAAAGGCCCCATTTTGGACCGGGAGCGAGGGTCCAAAGGGGGAGAGCCGAATCACCCTCTCCATGCTGACTATTTGGGTGTCACTACCAGGGAAACAGCTGCTGCGGCCATCTGCACAATGACTCCGAGGGGGTCCCCGCCTCCATCTCCAAAATAAAACTCCACGGGGCTTCGGGGCATCTGCCTCATCTTCCTCTCTCCATCTACCCCATCCACTGCTCCTCTCCTCCTCTTTTCACCTGGGGAAAAAAAATTCCCCCATTTCACCAGACAATTCTCTTCCTCCAATCTCCCCTCCCCTTCTCCCCATTTCATCCCCACGGACCATTGGGCCCAATGTAGTCGCCACATCCCATCCCCGCCCAACAGATTTTCAGCATCGTTTCCGACATGAACTGGAATACTTATTTATCCCGTATCCTACAAATAACGTGGCCCCTCGAAGGCCCAAAAAACGGGATGTCACCATGAGCGCCCCTGGCTGACATCAAATTACACAGGGAGTACTCCTGTCCCCGGATCATCAAAAAAACGTTAAAAGGCCCTTTTTTTTGTTCATACATCGGTCCCAAAATTTGCAGGGGGGAATTTCCAAAGGGTGGAAACATCACATATCAAATGTGTTTGGGGGGGGCCTTCTGCTGCCAATTCGAGGAGGGGGTTTTCCCGGGTTTGTAGAAGGAAAAGAAGGCGCACATTTCCGGCCCTTTTCAGAATTTTTTAAGATCTGTGGAAGACTTCAGGAACCTTTTTCAAACCAATTGAACACTGGCCCATGCAGGGGGGCATGGGCCATCCCCCCTCTGCAGCGCGGACACCAGTTCCCCCCTTGTCCCTCACCATGGTTCCGATTTGCAGTTGGCGGGGAAAGCCACACACCATTTCCCCTTTCTGCATGACCGGGGGCAAATTTCCCCCCGTTGGGACTTCGTTCGCCAGGCAAACCAGGGTAAAAACTGCGTGACACCCGCTGTCCCTACACATGTGGTATGATGGGGCAGTACTTTTTTGGGGGCTGAATAATGGTGGTGGGAGGGGAGGAGGGGGACATCGCAGGACCGCTTTGACAACTGGGGGAGAAACGGGGTCTCCGTCCAATTGTTGGTGTGGCCCCTGGGCCGTAAAGGGAAAGTACGGCCCCGACCGTATTACACCCAGACATCCCCGCTGCCGTGCACCTTGGAAAAAAACCCATAAGCCAAGGGCTGGCCCCCCTTTTTTCTACATATTTTTGAAGTGTGGTACTGCCTTTTTGGAAAAGCAATTTCGGTTGAACTCTCCTCTCGCTCGGGACAACCATTGTCTCTGAAGGGGCAAGCCCCTTTGGAAAGGGGGCACGCAATACCAAAAACTTTTGGGCAGTACACGGGGAGCTCCTCACCTTTTGATTTGGGCCATACGTTGTCTCTTGCAATCGCCGGCCGAATACTCTGCGCCATGAGTAGCGAGGGGCAGAGCATCTGGGCCGGAGATGAATCAAAGAAAACAGCAACCCTTTGCAGAGTGTGGACCTTGACTCTGCAATGGCATCGTGCCACTGGGTTCTGCTGCGGGCGGGCAGGATGGACCACCACATCTAGCCACGTTTCCCCGGCTGGGTTTTACCAGGGGGGGGGGGGGGGGGGGGGGGGGGGCCGGGTGCCAATGTTAGCTCCCCGCCACGCTTCACTTTTTGCCCCAGACTACAATACCCCCTATTCGCTCCCCGGGGTCTTAGCAAAGAACTGCCACACCCCCGGGATACTGATTTACCGCCAAAACCCCCACACTGAGTGACTACAAACCGCCATGCCCCTGACCCCTGGCCTCTACTTTTTTTGACCTGCGAAGGGGGTTTTTCTACCCCTGGCCGTTTGGCCCCCGACTCACACGCTGCTACCCTCTGAAAACCCACACAATCCATTGCGGGCTGCCCGTCCCTGACCGAAAGCTGACCCCTCTTCTCCTGACGAGAGAAGCCCTTGCTTCCCCCACCCAAGTGCGGTCGGCTACATCTCATCTTTGTTTTTCATCGTCACTGCTCCCCTCATCCCCGTCTTGTATGCAGGGGCTGACCCCTCGAACAGACCTCCATGCCACCCCAAACATCTATACTTGCGCCACTGCAAGAAGCAGGGAATTGCCCATTTCTTCCCTCCCAAAGGGGCTGCTGACTGCCCCTTCAAATTTTCATACTGGCTAAAGTGGTGCTGACCCCCCACAAGTAATCTGGGGCTGAGGGAACCGGATGGGACAGAGGCGGTTAGGCAGTGGGGGCCGCTGACCCGCTCCCGGCCCATCCAACAAAGGGGTTGTTCGACTTCCCCACCCCCTTTTGCGGGTTGTCAGATGTCACTGGGGAACGAAACCTAGTCAACCAATAAGAACCTTTGGGTTTGCGAACAAATACCCCGCTAATACAGCGGCATTTGTGGCCTCACCGATGACCCCTGCTGCACTCCTCTTGCTGTGCTGCGACCTGGCCTCACCAGAATGTTTTGTCCACTCCACTCCAGTTAAGACCTCCCCCTCTGTCCTGACATACGTTTTTCTAAAAGTACAGACACTTTTGATGAAGATTCTGTATCTGATAAAAACGCACCCTGTTTTTGGACTCCAAATGAACCCACTAACCGCTGGGTAACCTTACATAAACGGCTCCACAAATGGCCAGAAAAATTGACTTTTTGCCCCTTTAAAAACTCTGGGTAAAAAATTTTTACTGAAAAAATAAAAAAGCACAAAAACAGGGGGTTTTAATTTAAACCCTTCCGGGTAGAAATTTTCTACAAAAATTTTTTTCTGTGGCGGGGAAAAAAGAAAGTTTCTTTTTCTGATACAACTACAAAAAATACTTATTTTAACCCCTGGAGTAAATGTGCAAAAGAATTGAGCACCACAAAATACTACTTTGACGTTTACAAGCGATTTTTTTCCTACACAACAAGAAAAAATTGTAAAAAAACCCCCTTTTGGGAATTATCTACAAAGACAATTTAAAGAGGAAAAATCGGTCCTAAAAAATAACTTTTATTAAATATGTTAAAATATATATCACAATCTGTCTCAAAAGACTCACAAAAAACTGTCAAGAGGTTTTGATACTATTGGTAGGGATCTGCTAGGTACTTTTTTTTTTTGGAATTATGCACAGGGAAAAATTTTTTTTTTTTGGCGGGGAAAAAAACGTTTATTTTTTTCACCCCAGCAAAAAACAACGCTTTAATTTAAAACCGGATTCAAAGCGCAAAAGAATTTAGCCCCACAAACACTAGCTTTGTACTGTTACAAGGCTATTTTTTTCCTACACAACAAAGAAAAAATTTTTAAATAAACCCTCCTGTGAATTATCTACGAAAATTGATTTTTTGGGGGTTTATAAAGACGGTTATTTTTGTCACCCAGCAAAAAACATCGCTTAATAACCCCCGAAATTAAAATTTCGCAAAGAAAAGAACAGCCACAAACTACTGCTTTTAGCTGTTTTTCAATGCGTTTTTTTTACGCGGCACAACAAGAAAAAAAATTAATAAACCCTTCGCTTATGAATTAGCAAAAGGGAAAATTTTTTTTTTTTTTGGGGGGAAAAAAAAAGGTTTTTTTTGTCCCCACAGCAAAAAACAACGCTTAATTAACCCCGGGATGAAAAAATTGGGCGCAAAAAAATTGTGCACCCAAAAATATGGGCTTTGTAGCGTGTCAAATGGCGTATTTTTTTAAGGGTTACACAAAAAGGGAAAAAAAAATTTGGTAAAAAAAACCTCGTTTTGTAAATTTTTGGTTCGGGGAAAAAATTTTTTTTTTTGGGGGTGTTTAAAGAGGTTTTATTTTTGTCCCAAAAGCAGAAAAAAAACCCTTTTAATTAACCCGGGATTAAATTGCGCAAAAAGAATTGAAAAAACCCAAAAAAACTACTGGGCTTTGAAAGGGGTGTTACAAGGGCGGTTTTTTTTACGCTACAAAAAAGAGAAAAATTGAAATTTAACCTTCGCTTTTTGAATTGTGCTACAGGAAATTTGGTTTTTTTTGGTGGTAAAGAGGGTTTAAAATTTTTGTCACCACACAGAAAAACAACGTTTAAATTTAACCCGGTTGTAAATTGCGGCCAAACAATTAAGCAACCAAAAAACTCAACTTTGTACGTTTTTACAATGGCTTTTTTTTCCTACGCTACACAAAGAAAAAAAATTTTTGAAATTAAACCCTTTCGCTTGTGAATTAGGTTAAGGGAAAATGTTTTTTTTGGGGGTGAAAAAAAAGTTTTTTTTTGTCACCCCGCAGAAAAAAAAACGCTTTTTAAAACCCCTGGATGAAATTTGGTCCCAAAAAAATTAAGCAACCACAAACTCCCAGCTTTTTTGGGCGTTTTTCAATGGCGTTTTTTTCTAGGGCTACACAAAAGAAGTTTTTTAATTAACCTTCGCTTGTGAATTGGGTTTTACGGAAAAATATTTTTTTTGGCGGTGAAAGATTTTTTTATTTTTGTCACCACGCGGGAAAAACAACGCTTTTTTAAACCCCCTGGATGTAAATTGCGCCAAACAATTGAGCAATCACAAACTTCGAGCTTTGTAGCGTGTTACAATGGTGTATTTTACGCTACACAAAGAGAAATAATTGTAATTAACCTTCGCTTGTGAATTAGGCTACAGGAAAAATGTATTTTTTGGCGGTGAAAGACGGTTTATTTTAGTCACCACAGCAGAAAAACAACGCTTAATTAACCCCTGGATGTAAATTGCGCAAAAGAATTGAGCAGCCAAAAATTAAGTGGTATTTGTATTGTAAAAACGCTGTTTCTTTAAATGAATACAACAGGAACAGGCTTAGATCCCCCTTGGATATTCAATGTGCTGTGAGCAGATAGCATTAAAATGTATATGCAGCTGCATTGGACGCACACTGGACTTCAGATCCAATACCCCACAAAATCAGAAATAGAACGTTAAGAGAAGCAGTCTCTGAGACAAGCTGAGACACCCCCCAAAAATCGCTGTATAAAAATCAGTTCTTCAGTAAGAGCTATCAGCCGCGGCAGCACCTTCCCTACTCAGTACAGTGAGAGCGGTATGAGCTCCCAGCGTCGCGCCCGGACTTATATAGTGCGGTGACGTCACAGAATCCCGCCGGTCTCTGATTGGCTTCATCTCTGCACATGTCATGCAGGCTATGCCCTTCTTCCTCCCAGAGTGCTTTGCCCCATGTAACGCCATGTGCTCGCAACCATTTTATCAATCAAAAGCACACTTCGTTCACCCGAAGTCCCCCAAAGTTCGACTTCGTTCCGAACCGAAGTTGTCCTGAAATTCTAAACGAATTCCACTTCGTTAGAATCAATTCGCCCATCTCTAAGCACAGTCCCCAGGGGCAAAGGAATAAAGCGACACATTTGTTATCATGTACATATATATAAATATAAATATATATATATATATTATATATATAATATATATATATATATATATACACATACACACACACACAAACACACACACACTACTGTTCAATTGTTTGGGGTCACCCAGACAATTTTGTGTTTTCCCTGAAAACTCATACTTTTATTTATCAAATGAGTTGCAAAATGAATAGAAATAATGATTTTTATATGAAATAATAATTTTCTACTTCAAACTTTGCTTTCGTCTGTTAATTTGCTGGGGTAATCTGACGAAATTTCCCCCATGCTTCCAGAAGCCCCTCCCACAAGTTGGATTAGCTTGATGGACACTTTTTGCGTACCATACGGTCAAGCTGCTCCCACAACAGCTCAATGGGGTTGAGATCTGGTGATTGCGCTGGCCACTCCATTATAGATAGAATACCAGCTGCCTGCTTCTTCCCTAAATAGTTCTTACATAGTTTGGAGGTGTGCTTTGGGTCATTGTCCTGTTGCAGCAGAAACTGGGCTCCGATTAAGCGCTGTCCACAGGGTATAGCATGGGGTGGCAACATGGAGTTGTCAGGGACCGGTCAGGGCCCTACACACAGACAAGTGGGCCCTGACTCTGATCCCAGCCCCTGTCCCTGCCTTTTGGGGAACCCGACTTTTTAATAGGCCGGCCCCAACCGGAAGACTGATGCCTGCACTGATATAGGTGCGACACAGACAGGACAAACAGACACAGAACAATAAGCGTAGTCGGGCGGTCCAAAGTCAGCAACAGTATGGGCAGCAAGGTACAGAGACGTAAGGAAAAGAAGGTAACCGGGGGCATCCAAAGTCGGCAACAGTATAGGCAGCGTGGTACAGAGACGTGAGACAAAAGAGGATAACCGGAGTCCAAAGCGAAAGGTCAGGAGAGCACAGAAACCACAGAAGAACAGACGGCGAACTACAGGGGAATAACCGATAGCAGGCAAGGAGGGAAGGACGTGGTGGCTATAAATAGGGAAGGAGAGGAAACAGAGCAGAGGTGATAGGGAGCAGAATCTGTCAATCACCGAGAGAAAAGA
This sequence comes from Phyllomedusa bahiana, assembly GCA_025379985.1. Classification (NCBI taxonomy): domain Eukaryota; kingdom Metazoa; phylum Chordata; class Amphibia; order Anura; family Hylidae; genus Phyllomedusa; species Phyllomedusa bahiana. The sequence continues at coordinate 64,450 of JAODAL010001490.1, read as the reverse complement.
TTAACCCAGATAGTGCTGGAAAGTTCCCGGCCACGGGCGTTGGCCAGGATTCAATTAAAGTCCAAGATAGAGGACAGTGCTCACACAGGGTAAAGCAAAGCCGCAGTTATGGTCGCAGCGGCCGTCGCCGACGACCAGAGCCAGACGACACGAACGTGACAGGAGTTATAGCCTTCCTTATTCAAATTCCCTTTTACATTGTACAAATCTCCCACTTTACCAGCACCAAAGCAACCCCAGGCCATTACATTACCTCCACCATGCTTGACAGATGGCGTTAGGCACTGGGACCGCATCTTTTCAGTTGTTCTGCCTCTCACTCATGTTCTTCTGTGGGATCCAAACACCTCAAGCTTCGAGTCGTATGTATCGAAAACTTTTTCCAATCTTCCTCTTTGCAATGTCTGTGTTCTTTAGCCCATATTAATCTTTTCCTTTTATTAGCCAGTCTCAGATATGGCTTTTTCTTTGCCACTCTGCCCTGAAGGCCAGCATCCCGAAGTCGCCTCTTCACTGTAGACGTTGAAACTGGCATTTTGCGGGTACTATTTAATGAAGCTGCCAGTTGAGGACTTGTGAGGCATCGATTTCTCAAACTAGAGACTCTAATGTACTTGTCTTGTTGCTCAGTTGTGCAGCGGGGCCTCCCACTTCTCTTTCTACTCTGGTTAGAGCCTGTTTGTGCTCTCCTCTGAAGGGAGTAGTACACACCGTTGTAGGAAATCTTCAGTTTCTTGGCAATTTCTCGCATGGAATAGCTTTCATCTCTCACCACAAGAATAGACTGTCGAGTTTAACATGAAAGTTCTCCTTTTCTGGCCATTTTGCAAGTTTATTCGAACCAACAAATGTAATGCTTCAAATTCTCAACTAGCTCAAAGGAAGGTCAGCTTTATAGCTTCTCTAATCAGCAAAACTGTTTTCAGCTGTGCTAACATACTTGCACAAGGGTTTTCAAGGGTGTTCAAAATATCCAATAGCTTTCTTACACAGTTAGCAAACACAATGTACCATTAGAACACTGGAGTGATGGTTGTTAGAAATGGGCCTCTATACACCTATGTAGATATTGCATTAACAACCAGACGTTTGCAGCAAGAATAGTCATTTACCACATTAACTCTATATATAGTTTTTTTTTTATTCATTCAACATTATCTTCATTGAAAAAAAACTGTGCTTTTCTTTCAAAAATAAGGAAATTTCTAAGTGACCCCAAACTTTTGAATGGTAGCGTATATATACGCTATAATGTTATTTATTATATTACACTGTGTTGTATCCTGTTTTCTGATATTTGATCTGTACCTTAAAATGAGTGTCAGCTGGAGAAGGTCTTAAGTTATTATATATTTTGGATTTTGTATATAGGTCTTTCTGTTAAGGATATGCAGATAGATCGGAATAAATCCCTGGATCAACAACCCTTCTCCAGAATCCTAGTCACTATAACTTGTTATATTATTACGCTCCAGAAATGCATCCAGACCCTTTTTGAACTTTGTTATTGAATTCACCATGACAAGTTCCTGTGGTTGAGAGTTCCACCGTCTCACAGCTCTTACAGTGAAGAATCCCTTTCTATGTTATGTTTGTAGACATAGAGGATGCTCCCATGTTATAGATACAATCCTGGGTATAAATAGATCTTGGGAGAAATTTCTACAGTATATTGACCTCTAATATATTTAAACATATTTATTATGTCCCCCCAAAGCCGTCTTTTCTCTAAACTAAATGACCCTAATCTTGCTAATCTTTCTGGGTATTGCAGTCCACCCAGTCCTTTTATTATTTTTGTTGCCCGTCTTTGAATTTCTTTTGGTAACTTCTTCATGAGCTATGTGTTGCCAACGTCAAGAATAGGAAGTGGTCATAAGACTGTTACCTGATAATAATGTATTTTAATGATCTGTGTTTCTTAAATGCGTCTACACTCCGGCTATCCCCAATTTTTACTGCATTGATGAGCAAACTACATTGACACATTGATGACCACTTCCTATGAAAGAGATTTGAGGCGTTCTCCTATTTTAGGAGGTGTTTCAGAAGAAGTATGATACCAATTATTAGCCACCTTTCATTCTTAGATTGCACTGGACAAAATAAACATGAGCAATACTTTTTCTTTCAGATATATTTAGAACAAAGACAAAATTATTAACTGAAATTTAATTTTGCCATTTATATTGAACTAAAAGGATGTGAAGCATGGTTGCCAACCCAAGTCCAGCAAGCTTGAATGCAAAAGAAATGGGTGTTGGGTAAACCATGCCCAAAAATGGGTGTTCCTGATAAGACTGGGGCATTACTGGACACATTTGGTTGTTTCCAGGGAGCTAATATCTCCCAGAATTCTCATTGAACATGTTGGCAAGTATGATATGGTATAAGGAATGCATCCTCATAGTAGTAGAATTTTAAGAAATGATTGAGATGGGAATGAAAAAAGAGACATTAGAAGGTACAATAAGTAAACAGTAACACAAGGTATCTGTAAAGTTGAATAATTTGCTAAATAATTGTCCAAATCTCTACAACAGATTCCCATTAAATAAAGAGAATTTATATTGGAAGATGCCAAGTACCCTGAATTACCTCTGGGAGTTGGAAGATTTATTGGGTCAAGGTGCTACAGCCAGTGTATACAAGGCACGGAACAAGGTAGGGATCAAATTTTAACTTACTGGCTATGAACACCTTTGGCAAGGAAAAATAATTTTATATACACTGACAAGCAAAAGGGTATCAAAACGTTTGACTTTCAGGCTCCATATCTCACCATCCACTACAACTGTGAACGTAAGACTATATCATTGTATAGACAATTATCTTGGCTATCTCATACATAAATTTGATCGCAACTATTTAGCATATGTTTATTTAAGCAGATTCTTGTCACGTAATGCCTAAAAAATAAAAATTTTAATACTTATTTTGTTAGTATTTTGGAAACCACCTGTGGCTTTCTGAATTGTCTGAATCCTTCTGGGCATGCTCTCAATCAATTTCAAGCATATAGCTTCCGAAATTTGATCTGGTAAAACCTGGAACTGGAACGTGGGAATGGCCTCCCACCCATCACTGTAGCCATTCGGTGAAGCCAGCCCATACGCAGCTGTATCACAGCCATACTAATGGCTACTACACTTGTCAGTATGACAGTAACCTAGCGTTACCGACCTCAAACCACTGGCTTGCTCCACCAAGACCAGGCCCATCAATGGCACACATGTTGCAGACCTCCCGCTGCAACCAATCCCGTGACAGAAACCTGGGACCTAAAGTTGTTCTGTCACATAGGATACTCACATATAGCCCAGCATTGAGACCACCATCGATCCTGTTCAAGTATCCAATGCCTCTGGTGGTGAAACAACCCCATATCATTAAGCTATCTCCACCAAACTTGACTGTTCTTTCAATTTCTCAACTTTTCTCCTTGATTCTTTCAGACCTAATTGTACCCATCAGAACCCATTCAATTGACTTACACCTCATTGCTCCAAATAACCAGTTTCCAATCTTCTACTGTACACTTTTCATTCTTTTTGTTTGCAAACTCAAGCTGATGCCTCTTATGATGATATTGAAGTCACAGCTTCTTCAGCTTTTTTTTTGGGCCACTGCCCCAGACTTGTGTAATGTGCATTGCACAGTGCTTGCATGGACGTCTGTGATCTCACTCTTTCGAAGCACTTTTACTGCAGTGTTTGTCGTGCCAGAACTGAAAGACCTTGTGATGAGCCAACTTGTTGACTCTGATATTTTGCCTGGACGTCCACCTCTTGGCTTTAGAATGGATGAATTGACTTCATTTCATATTCCTCCAGCTGTCATGGCGCTCATATGATCTCATTTGGCAATTTTCTTGGCCAAGAGACTGCTATCGATAAACTGGATGACTACAGTTCCTGTTTACACTGTGGATTGGTCAACAGTAGTTATTGGCATATCAGCTCTCCTATTCCTAGCTGAACTTGTTAGAGTTACAATAGTGATGGAGCTTTCGATACAGCAGTACACAAGGATACAGAGCTCTAAAGAGATAACATTTGTCAGTAAGTAACATATATAAGCTATGTCTTGCTGATAACAAACAGCAGGCTATTTTCGTACTACAACGAAAAGAAACATAAATGTAAACTGTTTAGGCACCAGGAGAGATACACATATATATGCAATTGCTCACCTGGGCAGGTTGTACGTCAAATGGTACAACACATACAAAATGCATCAAGACCGCATCACAATAACAGCAGCCGGTTTTCACATCCATGAAGCGACTCTCGCTCTCGAAGTGGCCAGGAAATATCTCTTTAATTCTTGGATGTTTTTTCTACTCTACAGCACATGAGGGATTTTGTGCCAGTAGTGACTGATTCTAAAGAATGGGCAGTTCTCTTCTCCCCCTGCAGTTCTCTTCTCTCTCTGTATTCTGATGCATAGCCTATGTCAGTGATTGTGAACCTTTTTGAGACTGAGTGCGCAAACTGCGACCAAAATAACCTTAGTTACCGCAAAGCAGGGAGGTGACATCAGGAAGCAGGGCCGCACAACAATTAATGCGAGAGATGTGACGTCCGCTTAGCCCATCCCTCTGCCATATTTCCACTATACAGTGACCATATAGTCCATATAGACCAGATAGCAGTGTACACAGGTGCTCAGCAGACAGTTGACTGAATAATACCACAACACCACGACCACAGATCACCACCACATAGTGACTGAATAATACAGCCACGTATCACCACCACATAGTGACTGAATAATGCAACCACACCATGACCTCATATCACCAGCACATAGTGCCTGAATAATACCGCCACACCATTACTGAATATAAACCATTACACTTTGCACACATACAAGAGATCACATTTCAGGCACATTTAGTGACTCACAGGTGACATTTCTCCGATGAGTTCACATTCGGTTTCTTCTCCATCCGGTTCACACCTTCATGCTGACTTCTCTCAACCAACACTCATCCCTGCAGATTTGGACACAAATATCTTAGAATCCTCACTTTTCCAGCAACTCCTTACTTATAGGTATATATATAAGTTAGGTAGGTTCCAGGTTTGCCACCGCTGGCCTATGTGATTTACCTTCTTTCTCCTATTCATTTCTCCCTATCTACAGTCTGCATCATTTACCCTCGCTTAAAACCTGAAGGCATGTAGGCAAAGATAATTAAAGACCAAATACATTGCTATTCTGATTTTGTGTCTCTTCAGAGTTAGGATCAGATCTTATGTTCTGCTTTTGCATACAATCTTCTCTAGTTACCTCTCTCTGTTCTAACAGGCTGTAGCAATGGCTGAGATGGTGATGCCACTTCCTGTTCTTTTTTTTATCTGAAAGATGGGAGCTTGTTTATATTACTTACCGAAAAGCCTTAACCCTTTAGAGCTCTGTAGCTTTGTGAACTGCTGTTTATAAACCTCTATCACTAATGTACCTCTAACAGGCATAAAGCTAGGAATAGTAGAGCTGATATATCAATCACTGCTGTAGACCCACCCACAGCTTGAACAGGAAGCGAGAGCCTGAAGCTGACTGTGTTAAACATTCTAAGGAAAGTTGCTTAAAGGTTAACTAACGTTTGAAAAAACTTTTGCCATATCTTAAAAACATGTTAGATGTTTAAGACTAGATCCACACAGCAGCGGACTAAAACCGTCGAAAGTCGACCGTTCTTGTCCGATGCACGACCATGGGTTTTGTCACTATATTTGCACAAACTGTGGTCGGTTCTCATTTTTTTGCCGTCGGCCCATACAATTGATCTTATGGGAAACCGACGTCAAAACTCAAAACGCCGGCATAGTTAGCAACCAGTTCCTAAATACGCCGGTGCCAGAAAACGAGCAGACAAAAAACCCCAACATGTTTAGACTACAGGTAATTTTTACTATTGAAGTCTATGGGGCTGCCTGAACGGTCGTATTTTAAGCAGTTTTAGAATCCTAAAACCACCAAAATTACGATAGTTTTTGTGCTGTGTAGACATAGTCTTAATCTGTGGGGGCCCAGCTGCTTTTATATAAAAGTTAGTGAAGGCAGCAGCATCCTGAAGGCATTACCTCACATCAAGCATGTAATACTGGGAGGGATATACTAACATGAGAAAAGTCTGAAACCAGATGAGAGTGCCTAAAACCAAAGATTGAAGATTGTAGACTCAAACTTAGTGCAACTTTTTAACTCATGGTTACCACTAATACAGGCAGTCCCCGGGTTACGAACAGGATAGGGACTATAGGTTTGTTCTTAAAGGGGTTGTATCATTTAATTAAATGGTCTTCAGAATAAGGGGACAGTAAAAAACAAGCAACTTTGCAATTGGATGTCATTTGCAAAGCTGTCTTGTTTTCACTGTCTCCCTTATCTTCGTTTTGTGTAAACACAGTTCCCCAGTGCCAACGGATTCCACCTCCTTGCATTTCATTGGCTGATGGCTCTACTAATTTACATTCTGTTCGGCCCCTGATCGTATTCATGGGAGCACGCATTCCTGCCTCTCTCACTCAGAATAAGGTTCCAGCAACAATTTCACTCTATACAGCCACCAGCTTCTCAGTGTCACTGAAGCTGCTTCTACAATCAGAAAACAGCAGAATTGTGCCTTGGTGCCTAATGCTCCTGCGTGTAAGGGGCCGGCAACAATTTCACTCTATACAGCTAGCAGCTCCTCATTGACACTGCAGCTGCTTCTACAATCAGAAAACAGCAGAATTGTGCCTCGGTGCCTTGTGTAAACATATAAGGGAGATGGATCTGTGCTCTGGATGAGTTCATAGAAGACTGGATTCAACTGAAACAAACCTCCAGCTGTGAGAGAAGAAGAGATCAGTGCTCTGAGTTCATAGAAGGCTGTCTAGACTGAATGCAGGCCTGTGGTATGTAAACAGCTCTTACAAAATAAGACATCATTTCTAATTGCGGATTTTTCATAACATGATCCCCTGATGAACCATATTTTGGGGAAACGCGTCGGGATTTATGTTTATGTTTCTATGATTTTGTTGGTTAGGGCCAGTCACCGAGAGGTGGGGTCGCCCTTTTTGGGGCGGGTGCTCTATCTTGATAGGACTAGTAGAGTAGTAGTGCCTCTGTCTATTCCGGCATATACTAGTCCAGATGCCCCCCATTATTTTATGTGGCAACGGAGGTTATTGTGACAAAGTCTTCAGAACCGTGAGTCTTTGATCATATTTCTCCCCACCTTCCATACAGGTGTACTTGTTCCTGTTAATATGTATACAGCATACAGGTGTACTTGTTCTTGCTAATATGTATGGTGTATTATCTTTTTCCTAGTGTTGTGATTATTTGATTATCTGGTTGTACGTAGGTATTGCCATACACCTGACATTGTATACAGCTACATAATTTGATTAGTGGCTACATCGGTGAGGACAGGATATATTTTATAGATTAATATTTTAATGCATATCTATTAAAGAGTATTGTTTTAGGGATTTGGTTTTTTTGATCTGTGAGTCGTCTCGATGAAGTAAGAGTTGGTATGTAACTGATAGTCCTCTCTCAAAGCCTCTTTGCCCTTTTAAAAAACTGTTATACGGTGTGTGTACCCTGGGTTTTATAGGCCAGGACCAGGATTGTAAAATGTGTCTAATCTTTAAATATTTAAAAATAGGTGGAATGGTCTAGATTATAATTGGACTGGAGATCTGCAAAGGTCCGGAGGTGGTTGCTTTCGAACAGTTGATCAATAGTGATGAGACCTTTTGTCAACCAACTTTTTACTGAAAGATGTGGGGAGGCTAATTGGATCATAAGCAGTGAGCAGTCTTGTTTAGCAAAGTAAACCCAATTTATTGGCTTGACATATTTAATCCAAGCTTGAAAGGCATGTTGTAATAAGGGAAAAGGAGGGACCTTTAAGGTCCTGAAGTTCAGCTAGGAGCAAATCTTTAACTGCGTATGGGCCCAGAGAGGAACTCTCAATTTGGGACCAATGTTGTAAATCAGGGGACTTCCAAAAGAAGAGTAAGGGTTCCAACACAGAGGCTATATTATATAATTCTAGATTTGGAACTGCCATACCCCCCTGTTTGATGGTAGGGAAAAGATAATACTTCCTGCATCTAGGTTTTTTCCCGCCCCATATAAACGACAAGAAGAGCGATTGGAACTTGCCCAAAAGGGAATGTGGAAAAATGCACGGCAGGGACCTCAACATATAAAACACTCGTGGAAGTAGCAGCATCTTGGCAATATTGACCCTCGCAATCCAGGACATGGGAAAATTAGATAAGCGTTTGGTTTCAGCTAGTAAGGAGTCATGTAGAGTGTCAACATTTTTCCGTAAGGTGGAGTCCAAGTGAGGAGTTATCTGAATGCCCAAGTACGTGATAAATGTGTCAGACCAGGTGAAGTTATGTTTAGATAATTGGAGCTTTTGAGATGTAGAAATGTGTAATGGAAGTATGCTTGATTTAGTCAAGTTTAAGCGGTAGTAAGAACTAAGAGAATAGTCCCTCAAAATATCAAGGAGGGCGTTTAAGGAGCACTCTGGGTTGCTACAGATTATTAAAATATCGTCTGCAAAGAGGCTTATTTTGTATTCTGTTCCACCGACAGAAATACCAGAAATACAGGACGATTTTCTTATCCACTGCGCTAAAGGCTCCACACACATTACAAATATCAGGGGCGAGAGCGGACAACCCTGCCTTGTACCGTTGGTGATGGGGAAGGAGTCAGAGAGAAAACCCGAGGCCAAAACCTTAGCCGAGGGAGAGGAATGCAGCGAGGAAATAGCTTTGATAATAGGACCCTTAAATCCGAATTTTAGTAATACTTCTGTTAAATAATCCCAGTTGAGCCGATCGAAAGCTTTTTCCGCATATAAAAAAAGTAACACAGAATTGATTTTGACAATATTTATTTTGTGGATGAGATCTAGTACTCTTCTGACTCCATCCCGAGCCTGCCGGCCTCTGACAAAGCCCACTTGATCTTTATCGATGAGCTCTGGTAATATATTATTTAATCTATTCGCTAAGACTTTTGCGTACAGTTTTATGTCACAATTAAGTAATGAAATAGTTCTGTAATTTGTAACAAGGTCCGGTACTTTGCCGGGCTTGGGAATAGTAGTTACAATCGCTCTAAGCATTTCGCTGGGGGCTTCCCCTTTATCTATGATGGTTTGAAAGATAGAGGAGAGGTGTGGGGTTAAAGTTGAGCAAAATAATTTGTAATACTCATCTGTTAAGCCATCAGGGCCTGGGGCTTTATTGAGTTTAGAGGCTCTGATTGTGGCCTCAATCTCTCCCATCGAAATTGTCTCATTTAGGACTGCTAAGTGTTTTTCTGATAGGACAGGTAAGTTAACCTGGTTCAGGAAGGAAGCACTATTTGCTTTGTTTACCTGGGGTGATCCAGGGTTGGTTTTGAGGTTATATAAGGTTTGATAATATTGTGCAAAGGCGTTTGCAATGAGTTGAGGGTCATAAAGTTTAGTTTTGTCAGATTTGGTGATATAGGGAATTTTACTTCTAGCTTGTATAATTTTAACTCTGTTGGCTAATAGCTTTGAGGGGCGGTCTCCTTGAATATAGAAGCTCCATTTGAGTCTAGATAGATGGGCTTCATATTGGTGTAAATAGAGAGAGCGCAGTTTGTTCGTATTGATTGTTAATTTTTCTTTAGTAAGAGGTGAGGGACTTAACTTGAACTGTTTATCAAGGGTATTAATTTCTTTAAGTAAGTCATTAATAGCACGTTCCCATTTGCGTTTCTCTCTAGAGGCTAAGTTTGTGCATACTCCCCTTGATAACTGCCTTATGGGCACACCAAAGTGCTTCAGGAGATGGAGAAGAGGGAGAGTTTAGCGTGAAATAATATGCGATTGCTATTTGAATCTCTTAAGAGATGGTAGGGGACTTTAGTAGAAAATGGTTGATTCTCCACGGGATGGAGGGAGGCGCTGAGGCTGTGTCGGTCAATGTGAGGAAGATTGGCGCATGGTCTGACCATGTAGCACTACCTTTTTCTGCGCTCACTATATTACAGAGGGCACTTTTGTCTACCAAAAAGTAGTCAATTCTAGAGTGAGTGTTTCTTGAGTGTGAGAAAAAAGTGTAATCTACTTCTTCTGCGTGTCTATACCTCTCCAAGGGTCATGTAGGTTCTCTTGCCATAAAAAGTTTTGGAGTTCTGGAGCGTAATGAGAACTGCCTTTAGATCTATCCATTGATTTGTTGATTACCATATTGTAGTCTCCACAAATCAGTAATTTACCTCTCAGCATTTTTTTTGCCTTAGTGATCGTCTTGGTGACAAAGGAGAGTTGGTGTTTATTGGGAGCATATAGGTTAAGTAAGGTATAGGGAGTTGAGTTAATATCACAGTTCAAGATAATGTACCTGCCCTATGGGTCCATTACAGAATCAACCAATTTGAATGTAACTGTGTTTTCAATAAAGATAGCTACACCTGCTTTTTTAGAGCTAATGGAGGTTTGGAAAGAATGGGGAAAGTTTTTGTGTTTTAATCTATGGGAGTCAGATGATTGTAAATGAGTCTCTTGTACACATAGAATATCCACTTTATATTTTAGAGCATCCCTCCACAAAGAGGAACGTTTGCATGGGTAGTTGAGCCCATTTCCATTCAAAGACATTATTTTAATCCCCATAATGACGTAGACAGAGAATGATTAGTAACCTTATTCCGAAAACAAGGGAACACATATTTGTAGGGGTAAGGTAAATAAGAGACAGCATGGCCTGTAACTTAGAAACATATGAAACAACAACATGAAACTTAACCTTCCACATGGTCAAGAACATCCTGAGTGGCTCCTTATGGAAGGAATTCGAAGTGGGGTATAGTCCTGAGAAGGACCTGCAAGAAAAGGTGTTACGTAAGCAACAAAGAGAAAATGTTCTCAAAGTACAGGAATCCCTTCGGGAGAAAGTAGAATCTGCCTAGAATCCTGATCAATCCGCTGCCCTGGTTTTGGAACGGCTGATTTTGTTAGACCATATGGGAGTAATAGCCCCGGGTCTACCCTCCCCCTTTTTTGAAGGGGTGTTGGCAGGAGTGGAAATCAGTCCCCAAGATAGCAAAGTCTCCTTGGCCATTGAAGGGGTAGTACAGACCACAGTTGCCGAGTCTTTAATGATTATAAGTTTGACAGGGAATCCCCAGTGGTATGGGATGTTGTTATTCCTTAGGATTCTGGTCAAGGGAGCAAATTCTTTTCGACGGAGCATGGTGCCTGCTGAGAGATCTGGGTAGATGGAAATGTCCTTACATTTTTCAGGTAAGTTAGTGGTATTTCGGATAGCCTTGAGAAATTGGTGCTTGGTTTTGAAGAAGTGGGTCCTAGCAATTACATCTCTGGGTAGAGAGGGAGAGAGATGCTTAGGTTTTGGGAGTCTGTGGATGCGATCCACCATTAGATCCAGATTTGAAGTTTCCGGTAGTACCAAGGCCATTAGATCGGTTAGGAATTGGAAAAGCAGATCAGGAGATATCGATTCCGGAACACTCCGGAGCCGTATGTTGTTGCGTCTCGAACGGTCTTCAAGATCGAGGATTTTGAAAGACAGTTTCTGGACTTCGTCTTCTAGTGCTGCGTTGGCGTCTATGAGCATGTTATGCGACTTAGCGAACTCCGCCATTTCTTTTTCAACGTGCTCCGTTCTGGAGACAAGGGCCTGGATATCCATCCGGAATTCTCCCATTATCTGCTTAAAAACAGTTTGGAGAGTTTCTCTGAATGAAGAAAATAAACGTTGAAGGGTTTGTTCAGAAGTGCAGAATGGCTCCTCATGATGCTGATGATCCATGTCAATGGAATCCTGTCTAGAAGAAGCCTGAGACAGGGGTGGAGAAGGATTGCGCTTATCTCTGCTCTGTGAACGCGTAGACGGGGTTTGGAAAAACTCAGTCAGTTTGGTGGGGTGGGTTCTGCCAGACCTTTTTGAATTACCACCCATGTGATTGAAGATAGTTGGTGGGGATTTTTTTTTTCCCCTCTCTTTTCTCACCCGAGATCTAGTCCGTCTAATTGGCTGTAATGCGGGTAGGCTATACGGCGACCGTCTGCTAGATCAAGGGTAATAGTAGTGCCCAGAGCTTTATGTTGTGCCAATCGGCAGAGCAATAAAGATGACAGTGGTTTTACTCTGGAGTGTAAGGAGATTTGGATGCAAAGTCCACCACTTAGTCCAGTATAAGCTTATGGAGAGAGCAACACTGGTGCTATACTTTCTATGTAATGGAAGGAGCAGCCAATTGAAATAACAGAGGGGGATAGAGAGTTCAGTAAAGATCACTATACTGGGACCGGGGTCCAGATATACTTTAATGCTGGTTGTCTCCAGACCGCATCAAGCCCAGCTCCTTGAATAGTGAACTCACAGCTGCAGATTTTTGGGCAAAATGGTAGGTTAATGAGGTGCTATATTGATTCTGTGTCAACCTCTCTCCTGTTCCAGCACTTTAAACACCTCGTAGATTGCTTGCTGCCGCCCTCCCCGCCCCTGTACCTTATGCAGTAGCAGTAGGTGAGTCCTCCTCGGTGTTCTGAGGCCTCTGCTCCACCGATAATATGGCGGGGTGATGGCGCGTCCCTCGCTCTCCTGGCCGCTGCTCTCCGGTCTCGGCTTGAGAGAAACCCCGAGGTCAACTTTTAGTAGACACTCCAGTCCGGGTGCTTGTTCTTTGCCGCCGAAAGAGCTATCCTGCTCACCTCGTCTCACGACTCGCCTCCGCTGTCCTTGTCAGTCCGCTCTAAGATGGCGCCCGCAACCACGCCGGAGCCCCATCAGGGAATTAAAGCGCCTCCTTGCAGGAGGATTCGGCTCCTGCAGCTAGGAGATAGCTCACCGGGGTCTCGACAGGCTGGGCAACAGGTGACCCCTAAATTCCAGGCAGATTTGGGCTTATTTGTGCTGCAAAAATGATATCGCCCTCGGAGCCTCTGCAGAAAGCGTCCGGCTACATGCAGGACCAAGCCACGCCCCTCGGGCTGGCTTTTTACTGAAGCAATCTCAGAGTTGGGTGGGATGACTGCTCCCATACATCCATCCTGGGTTTTCCCTGGCCTATATAAGCCAGGAAGTCAGGTGAGCTGGATGAGATGTGGCTACAAGTTTGGAGTTGTGATGGGAAGTTCTGCGGGACAAAACCTTCCTAAATGTTGTGAGACAGTCCTGGTGGTTTTATTACTTATACCCTGAGCCAACTCCATACACGGCACGTGTTGACTGTGAGTCACAGCCAACGATACCAAGGTCAGCATAGGTGTCCTTTATTTAAGATCCCAATGTTACAGCATCACAGCAACGTTTCGACTCACATCCTGAGTCTTTATCAAGCTTGAAACAGCCGACACCTTCTTTCGGCAACATGGATCGGATTTTATCTCTGCCCCTCTTTCCACCTCCTGCTTCGGCTCCGGCACCATCATATGATCGTATGACAAGTTGCAGTCAGAACAGTGTATGCTGGAGGGAGTGGGCGGTGCTTCAACTCCCTCTGCTCAGCAAGGCAGAGTTTTCTGAAGAGAGAAGACTTACCAGGACAGATAATATGGAGGGGTGGAATAAGAGCAGGTGGGGGGATAAGAGCAGTTGGGAGGAGGAATTAGAGCGGAGGGGGGGGGGGGAGAATTAGACCAGGTGAGGGGAATTAGAGCAGGTGGGGATTAATTAAAACAGGGGGAGGCACCTTCGAGCAGACGTGGGAATTATAGCAGTGGGGGGGAATTAAAGCAGGTGGGGGAAATAATAGCAGGTAGGGGGAATCAGTGCAAGTGGGTTAGAATTAGAGCAGGTGGGAGGGATCAGAGCAGGCGGGGGAATTAGAACACGAGGGGGATCAGAGCATGGGGATTAGAGCAGGTGGGGGAATTAGAGCTGATGGGGGAATTGGAGCAGGTGGGGGGTTCAGAGCAGGTGGGGGGAATTAGAGAATTTGGGGGCCCCCTACCTAACTGGGGCCATAACTGCAGCATGCCTAATTGAGGCCATAGCTGTCATCTACCTAACTGGGGCCATGCCTACCACCTACCTAAATGGGGCACGCTTACCTAACTGGGGCCATACCTACCACCTACATAACTGGGGCCATACCTACCATCTACCTAACTGGGCCCATACCTACCATCTACCTAACTGGGGTTCATCTAACTAACTGGGGCCATACCTACCACCTGCCTAAATGAGGCCATACCCACAACCTACCTACCGGGGACCATACCCCCATCCTACCTAACTGGGGCCATAACCACAACCTATCTACCGGGGACTGACCCACAACCTACGTACCTGAGACCATACCCACAATCTTCCTGGGGCCATACCCACAACTTACCTACCTGGGACCGACCTACAGTCTACCTACCTGGGGCTCACCTACATAATGGGCCCATCTACCTACCTGAGCCCCACCTAAAACCTACCTTATTGCGGCCATACCTACTACCTACCTGGGACCATACCCACAATCTACCTACCTGTGGCCATACCTACAACCTATCTAACTGGGGCTATACCTACAATCTACCTAGCAGGGACCCACCTACAACCTACCTAATTGGGGCCCACCTACCTAACTGCAGCCAAACCTACCTCGTACCTAAATGGGGCCATACCTACCACCTACCTACCTGGGGCTATACCTACAACCTGCCTAACTGGGGCTATACCTACAACCTACCTACCTGGGAACCACATTAATCCTACCTACAAGGAGTCATACCCACAACCTACGTAACTGGGACCATACCCACAACCAACCAAAAAGAGGCCATACCTACAACCTACCCACCTGGGATACACCTACCTAACTGGGGCCACACCTGCAGCCTACTTACCAGGAACCATACCCACAACCTACCTACCTGGGGCCATATCTACGACCTAACTACCTAGGACCCACTTAGAACCTACCTGGGGAAATACCCATAACCTACCTACCTGGGACCATACCCACAACCTACCTACCTGGCACCATACCTACAACCTACCTAAATGGGGCCATGCCTAAAACCTACCTACCTGGGGCCCACCTACATAACTGGGACCCACCTGCCTCCCTGTGGCCCAACTACCACCTACATACCTTGGGCCTACCTACATAACCAGAGCCCCCCTACTACCTACCTATGTGGGACCTGCCTACCTGCCTGACTATTGTTGACCTGGGACCTACCAATCTACCTTGGGTCTAACCACCAATCTGCCTGGGGCCTACCTACTTACTTAGGGCCTACCAGCTTATCTAACGGGGTCTATCTACCTAAATAGGGCCTACCTACCTACCTGGGGCCTTGTCCATTTACCTGTATCCCTAGAGCCTTGCCTACCTACCTACCTGATAATATGATTCTGAGGTGTATAGACCATAGCTGTAGCACAATCTCCATGTGGTTAGTCCTTTGTTCCTTCCTAACCCTCTAGGAATCTTTGCCTCTCAGCTGTGGCCTTTACCCACTCTCTCACCCCTAGGGAGTTTGTATAGAGGTGGTGGACAGTGAGGGAGGTGCTAGAAAAGCAAGGATTCTAAGATGTTTCTTTGCAAATTCTACAGGGAAAAGTCAGGCCAGGAGAAGTCGTCATGGAGGTCTGGACTGGCTACAGAAGAACAGGGAAAGTGAACGACTTTGCACTGGTATCTACCACTATATGGTCACTATATGTCAGTAATATTGGTCTTGTATACTTATCTTTATTCAGTAACAGTACAGGGGTATTATTCAGTCACTATGTGATGGTAATCTGTGGTCATGTTCTCGCGGTAAAATTTGGTCCTTATGTAGTAGCATTATTGGTAATGTTGGTCTTGGTATAGTGGGATTTGTTTGGTGATATCTGTGGTGTGATATTTGTTCCTTGTATTAGTGACCGCATGACTATTATTAATGTGCACTGGTAAATGTTTGTGGTCAGGGGAGGAGCTGGCAGGGGGGGCCTCATCCAAAAGTTTGCTAAAGGGCCCAGGCTTCTCTATTTACGCCCCTGTCTCTACTAAGATATTTTTATCTGAGGTGAGAAGCCCAAACACTTGAGGCTGCACTACTGCTTGTTTGATGAAAACATACCTCCTTCTGATTTTTCTCAGGTGCCTTGTTTTCATTGAGACCTTATATGACTGCCTATCAGCACCTACATCATTTTTGAAAAATATACACACATATCTAGCACTATTGAAACCAGCAGGAATGCAGATACAGTATTGATATAAAAATGTTAGAGTGAATCCACAGCAGGTCTCCATGATGACAACAAAGTGTATATAGCAGTACAGTGATCCGTCAAATTTCAGTGGCATCAAGATATAATGCTCTTTTTCTGGGATATTATATCTTGAAACCAGACTCACCATACAGTGTCACAGACACTGCTGATCTGCGGCACATGTAATTGACTGGAATATCTGACTAATTCTCATGAATAATTTAATTCTAGAACATCTGTATTGAAGTACATCTAGTAATTGACGGTCTAGTAGCGCCTCTCTACAGTACAGTGTGGTACCACATGTTCTGTTCTGCTTTCTACATGTGTCAGGGTGAGCAGTTCCTCTGGGCACTAGCTGAGGACCCCATTTTCTTTCTTCTGGTTCACTGTATATAAAGTACATAACCCAAAGAAGCTTCTATCCTCAGAATAGAAAGTGATTTCCAGTTTCTAGCATCTCTTTCTGACTGTTACAGTGTATGTAAAGACTTGCTGTATCTCTAAGTTATCAGCTTCATTTTCTTCATTTTGCATTATGATGGGTGACATTTGGGGACTTTGGAACCAATTACCAGTTTTCCATTGAGTTACATAGTTAGTAGGGTTAAAAAAGAATTCCGTCCATCAAGTTCAACCAAGGGTGGGAAATGATGTGGTTGAAGGGAAGGGAATAGGACATTTTTAATCTTAGTTTCCCCCACTGATGAAAACTTGGAACCTTTAAGGCAAGAACCAATCTGCCCTAAATGAATATTATATTTAATTTCTTCTCCCCAAAGTGCCATCAGACTAGATCTAGAATTTTACATAGCTACACAGGTATTAATATTTTTCAGTTTCAGGTAGTTATCTAGACCTTTCTTGAAACTCTTAACTATTCCTGCTGTGACCAGCTCCTCATGCAGGCTATTCCACAGATTTATAGTTCTCATGGTGAAGAAGACTTTTCTGCTCTGGTGGTTGAATCCTTTTTTTCTCCAGATGAAGATAATGTCCCTTTGTCTTTTGAGGGGGTTTTACATGAAGTAGCTTTTCACCATACTTTTTGTAGGGATCATTTATATAATAAAAATTAATCATGTATCCCCGTAGTCATCTTTTCTCAAGACTAAATAAGTTCAATTCTTTAAACCTCTCCTCATAACTAATATGCTCCATTCCCCTTATAAGTTTGGTTGCTCGTCTTTAAACCCTCACTAGCTCCATCACATCCTTTCTATAAACTGGAGCCCAGAACTGAACAGCATATTCCAAATGAGGCCGTACCAATGCTTTATATAGCTGTAGCATTACATCCCTGTCCAATAAGTCCATGCCTCTTTTAATTCACGACAATATCATGCTGGCCTTAAAGGCAGCTGATTGAAATTGCATGCTCTTCTGTAATCTATAATCCACAAATACACCCAGATCCTTCTCAAAGAGCGATTCTCCCAGTTTTTCTCCCCCCTAGGACATATAACTCCTGTAGATTACTTGTACCCAGATGCCGAACTTTACATGTATTCACATTGAACCTTATCTGTCAAGTGGATGCCCAAACACTCAGTGTGTCCAGGTCTGCTTGCAATTTCTGAACTTCTTCCATAGATTGCACTACACTACAATGCTTAGTCTCATCCACAAAGATATAAACAGTGCTATTAATCCCCTCCCCTATATCATTAATAAAAAAAACGAATACAAGAGGACCCACTATAATGCTTGTCCAGGAATCAATTAATATTATATGTTGAAGGATCACTGTATTAAACTTTTACATGTTTTGTGTTCTGTACCTGCAGAAGTCTGGAGAGGAAGTGGCCGTCAAGGTGTTCAATAACTCAAGCTATTTCCGGCCGTTTGAAGTACAGATGAGAGAGTTTGAGATGCTGGGGAAACTTAACCACATCAACATTGTCAAGCTCTTTGCTGTAGAGGAAACAGTAAGTTATTGCCTTATTCTTCTTAAATATTAGTTCTGCCACAGCTCATGCCCTTTACTTATTTAACCTCTACTTCAGCAGAAAAAACTCTTCTCGATATTAGAGTTCTTTGTGTTTAAAAAAATGTAAAAAAAAGATGAATTAATAACAATTCTTTTACTCAACCGCTAGAAAATTACATCTAATCTCAGCAGAGTCCACTCATTATTTTGCTAATTTTCATCTGTTGTTGCTCCCAAGTTCATATTTTTACCTTTTCCCAGGGCAACACAAAACAGAAGGTGCTGATCATGGAGTACTGCTCAAGTGGGAGTCTTCTATCTGTCCTGGAGGAGCCAGAGAATGCTTTTGGACTTTCTGAGTCAGAGTTTCTGATTGTGGTACAATGCGTGGGTGAGATACAAAATAAGATGAAATGGTATGGTGTGGGTCATTTAGACAGTGTAGTAACTGTATAACAGCCAGAGTTATATCTACAAGATGCCTGGGTTGGTTGATATCTTTTGAATATTGAACAAAGGAGATAGTAGATTATTCCCGATTCCTGCAGGCATTGATATCTAAATCTAATTACCCACATGGGAATAAACCAATGAGGATAACTTCAGACACACTGGAGTAAATGTTCTGCAGATCGTGATGTAAATCCACAGCAATTCAACCACACATACACATGTAATACATTTTGCAACAGATTGACCTTTATATTCATCATGGATTTCACCTTATATATTGCAAAAGGTTAAAACTGCAGTGAAACTCAATGACTTTTATACACAATAATAAACATGCAGTGGATTTAAAAACTCTAAACCCTGCCAAATGTGGATAGGATTTTGAAAACTGCCATGTAATTCAAGCTGGGCCTGGGTGGCCAACTACCTTGGTGGGGAGAAGACACACTTCAAAAAAAGCTCTTTTCTGGTCGTTCCATGGACTCAGTTCTTACCTACTCCTTGTTCCCACTGTTCCTGGGGGTACCAAAGAAGGTCAAGATGGAAGGTGTTTCCAGTATTTGAATGTTCTGGACAATGGCAGCAGCTCTCCTAGAATCGCATCCTCGTGAACCTTGTTTTAAATGCTCCCTATCATCTACCTTCTCAGCCTGACCTGCTAACTCAGGGCCTTCTTATACACTAGGATCAAGCAGTATCTCTGAAAAGATTATCCAAACGATAGTCAAGGTACCCAAGCTTGTTTGTGGTCCTGTATGTATCACTGCACTGGGAAGACCTATTTTGATATCAAGAGAAACAGATCCTTTCCATCCTTTCCCTGAAGATCAAATATTAATCCTGTCCTTTTTTTTATTTTAAAGCAGTGTCCTAAGTTCCATCTAAAAGGTTTCCTTTAAGTGGTTACTCAAGTGCCTCTTTCATACTCTACTATTCCTGCATGGTAGAGGCAAAAGGATGCCAATGTCTAAAATGATTATAGCTCATAAGCTGAACATACTAAACATTTGGATCCTTCTTAGCAGGTTTGCAAGATCATTTGCTTAGTTTTTTTCTTTTTTTTCTCCATCTCAGGAGCATCCTACAGTTCATGTTTCACCCAATGATATAAATGAGAAAAAATTATTTTTGTAAATCTGTTTGTCAAGATTATTGGGGGACAGGGCACTTTCCCCTTCTATTTCAAAGGGTCACATTTTTCTGTTGCTTTTTTTTCTTTTGTCTATGGTTATGGGACATATTGGCTTGCTGCTTTGAATATCCTACTGCTGGGTCACATACTGATTAGCTCAGTGTCTGTAGGCTAGGTATACCAACATATCCTTAGCCTTAGTCAGTCTACTAATGGCAGTGCATACAGTATGTCCATAGTTACATAGTTAATACAGTTGAAAAAAGACAAATTTTCATTAAGTTTAACCAAGGGTGGGAAAGATGTGGACAAAGGTAGGGGTAGAGGTAATTTTTAAGTTTTGTTTCCCCTACTTTGGAACCCATAAGACAAGAACCAATCTTCCCTTAATATTTCATTCCTAATCCCATAATTGGA
The DNA here is from genome assembly GCA_025379985.1 of Phyllomedusa bahiana. Lineage (NCBI taxonomy): Eukaryota > Metazoa > Chordata > Amphibia > Anura > Hylidae > Phyllomedusa > Phyllomedusa bahiana. The sequence goes on along the minus strand of JAODAL010001490.1, from coordinate 44,286 downwards.
ATCGGACTGGACGTTTTATAGTAAGTCGTTATCTAGGCCTTTCTTGAAACCCTCAACTGTTTCTGCTGTGACCGCTTCTCAGGCAGACTATTCCATAGATTCACAGTCCTTATGGTAAAGAAGTCTTTTCTCCTCTTTATCCATAAATCCTGAATCTCCCAATACACTTGTAAATAACAAGTCATCTTTTCCTCTTATTTTTACTTTCAGTAATATTAGATCCATTGTTATTCAATGTAACTCTATAAACAATATATTCATGCTTTATTCCTTTTGATTTTTTTGTGAATTGAGTTTGTTTTATTATCAGTGGCAGGGATGAATCATTTACGTGAAAATGAAATTGTACACAGGGACATTAAACCTGGGAACATTATGCGTTTAATTGGCGAAGATGGGCGTAGTATTTACAAGCTGACTGACTTTGGTGCTGCTCGACAGCTTCAAGATGATGAAACATTCATGTCTCTTTATGGAACTGAAGAATACTTGGTAGGTGTGTGATTCTATATAAGATTATGGTTTGTCTATTTTGATTTTACTGTTAGCATAATGATAGTATATTTCTGTAGGTGCCTTATTACTGATCTGTACAATGCATATATTGTAGTAATGTGTGCATGTGGCCTTATGGTCGAAATAGTTTTTATTATCTGGAGAAACTACCAGTTACTTTAGGCCCTTCACACATGTAGTGTAAAGCGTGAAGATTTTTTTCATGGGAGGTAAACTATTCTGATGCACACTTTTCCTTTTACAAATAGAATACACAGCACTATTTTATGAATGTTTCTGTACAATGTGATGATTATGTCACCCTGTTTATTACTGTATTTCATACTCCCCAACTGTCCCAGGTCGTCCAGGAACCACTGGTAAAAGTTGGCAAATCTTCTGACACAGTGCACGAGTAGTGCAGCTTAGAAGCTGTGCCCACACCATCTACAGTGGGAGTCAGCTGTAATGTACAGCCAGGCTCCGGAAGCTGCAGTTTGGAGCTAGCTCCACTCCCAGCTGTTTAAATCCCTACATACCGCAGTTAATAGCTGCCACAACATCTAGTTGGTTAACAGAGGGAGGGGGTTCCTTCTGTCTAACCATTGGCACCCAACAAGTTGATCATAGTTACATAGTTAGGATGGTTAAAAAAAGATGTATGTCCATCAAGTTCAACCAACTAATCGATGGTTGCTATGACAGTCGGATGCTAATTAATGGACTCCAGGTTTGCAATGTACATAGGCATATTAAGTCCTTTCACAGAAAAGATCTTAAAAACAGGCTGCCTGTAACAGACATAATGCAGGAAAATATTGATGCTCCATCCATATGGTTGGAGTATCGATATTTTCCTACATTTGGTGTAAGCATTTTGCATAACTGAAGAGTCCCAGAGGGCATATTTCATAGCATCGGGGAAGTGGTAAGCACCATAGCCTTTGGCTACCACCGTGTTTGTATATTTAGCAATACAGCAATATATTGGTACAGTATGTACAATAAAAACAATCTGGTCCCATATCGGGACAAAAAAAGTAAAAACACAAAAAAGTAAAATCACAGTTAAAAATGTTTAAACATTTAAAAAAAAAAAAATGTTTCCCCTAAAAATAGTTTTACTCATTCTTAATAAAAAAAATTTAAAGTTGAAAATATATTTTGATGTTATAAAGTGAACTTACACAGTCAGTAAAGAGCTAATATGAGACTCCGATCCTAAACACGCACAGACAGCTATTTCTGAAAGCTGCTTACAATAGATAATATCCACGTGGGGAGGAGGAGGAAAGTTGTAGATAGATATTTCGGGTAGCGTTACACATATAAATATCACAGTTAGCAAGCTGGAAGTCACGCCTATACTATACTGTATAAAAAGGTGTGTGTGGGAACCTAGGGGAGTAGCCAAGGAACCTTTCAAGAATGACAGAAAGCCATGTGGGTGCCATGATGTACGGAACCCATTATCCAGACTGGATAGAAGTGGAGCGAGAACTCCCTACCCCCCCCCCCCACACACACACACTTTTTATATCTTTTCTGTAGTTTTATGACTTTAATGAAGAATGTAACAAATCTCTATTTTTTATAAGACATTGTTGTGAGCCCTATGGTTATAGTCTTATGAAGCAACGTAAGCATTTTATAGAAGAAGCAAGAATATCTTAAGGACCTCAATGCATGCAGTCATTATTGAAACACTCACAAACAAATTTTTCCCACAAAAAAGATACACATAGTAGCTTTCACTTTGTTACTTCTGATACAATCTATAAAATAATCATGTTACTTAAAGGGGTTTTATCGTTACAAAGATCATGTCTCAGATTATGGGGACAGTAAAAATAAGCACTTTTGTAATTGGGTTGCATCACCTCTGTCACTTGGTTTAAAGCAAAATATCAGCTTCGCTGTAAATCTGTCTTCTATTTCTGCTGTTTGCTGGTCAGAAACGCCCCCTGGTCGATTCTGTGGCCCTAGACACGCCCCCTAACACTGTGATTGGCTGGCTGACAATTTATTCAGCCTTTGGGATATGCCCCTAGACAGGAAACGTCCATGGCCACGCTCCCTGCGCTGTGATTGGCTGCCTGCACACTCTGTGTTTACTCCCCTCTGAGCTGTTAAAATCGATAGTGAAACCAGAGTCTGTGCTGTGCTTATGTACATCTCAGCTCTAGGGGGAAGGATCTGGGCAAACAAACTGCCTGTTTAAAGGGCTTTGCCAAGAGGTTGATTCACCTGTCCACAGGTTCAGTCCTTAAGCTGCTAATTTGAAAAGAGGGAGTTCTGTTCCTCAGATCGAATGCAAGCCCTGCCTCCTTATTACGTAAACAACTGTAGTGTATAACATAAGGATTCAACACAGTGTCTGAAATGAGCTGCTTGGTAGTGCAGTGCATAGGTGACCAGCTTGGCAGCCAGAGGTTGGGGGTTCAAGCCCCCCATCGTTTTTTTTTTTCTTTTAAAAAAATTGTACACTTTTGTAAATATATGAAAATATATGTGTAGACATCTATAATTTTTATATATATATATACCCCCACACACAAAGCTCCCCCTTATAGTGTCCCATCCTCCAGTCACACACCAAGCACTTCCAACATATGTGATACCAATGCATATACTCTCGGGGATGAGACATGATATAAAGGGGAGCTATGTATGTGTATATTTAAACATTATAGAGATTTGACATATATATTTTAGGTCTCTCTACATATGTGGTTAGAATTTAGGGGGGGGGAATATACCCTATTGGGGACTTAGAACTCCTAAACCCCTTCGTTTTAAAACCAACACACTGACCGTACACCATCAGCCAAGTCAGGTTACAGGCTGAGCAGGTTTTCTCTCAAAAACTGATTTGCTTCCCCCCACTGTTTTCACTCGTATCACTGACAGCAAGCAAGAATCTTTACTTGAAGCTGATTTTGTCCTTGTAGTTGAGTAAAAGGTCTCTGCCCGTTGTCAGTACAATTTGGTTGAATACCACTAGAACAAAGTTAAAAGGCTGCTGGCTTTCAGTGTGTAAATAAGAGATATAATAGATATAATAGGTGCTTGCTGCAGCTTGTGGAGCCTCAAGGCTGCAGACATAAGCATGCATTAATAACCACATACAAATGTTTTAGACAAGGTTTTTTGCCATCCCCATTGACATCAATAGTACATTTCCATACGTGAAATACAACCAAAGAATGAACATGTTCAAAGCTTTTTACGGCGTGTTGGTTTTGAAAGACGATCATCACTAATACGCGTTGTATGAACTACAACTTTTATTTTCTATTGAGTTCAATGGGGATGATTTTCTTTCAAGTTGGAGTCCGTGTGGATTAGGACTTCAAATACTTGTTATGTGAACAGAGCCTATGTCTTAAATTTAAAGATTGTAGCAAGCTCCCATCTGTGAGAAATGTTAGTTCTCTACACAGTTTCAGCATCTACTACTCGTTTATTTTTAAATTGTGCCACTAGAGAAGAAAATAACAGTAATTTTAAAAGTATACAGTGCCTTGCGAAAGTATTTGGCCCCCTTGAACTTTTCAACCTTTTGCCACATTTCAGGCTTCAAACATAAAGACATGAAGATATAAAATTTTAATTTTTTTTTTGTGAAGAATCAACAACAAGTGGAACACAATTGTGAAGTGGAACGAAATTTTTTTGGGATATTTTTTAAATTTTGTAAAAAAAAAAAAAAACTGAAAAGTGGGGCGTGCAAAATTATTCGGCCCAATTATTTTAAATTTAACTTTGTTGCGCCACCTTTTGTGCCAATTACAGCTGCAAGTCGCTTGGGTATGTCTCTATAAGTTTTGCACATCGAAAGACTAAATTCTTGCCCATTTTCCTTGGAAAACAGCTGGAGCTCAGTGAGGTTGGATGGAGAGCATTTGTGAACAGCATTTTTTCAGGTCTTTCCCACAAAATTTCTCGTTGGGGATTGAGGTCTGGACTGTGACTTGGCCCTTCTAACACCTGGATACATTTATTTGTGAAACCATTTTCCCTTGTAGATTTTGCTTTATGTTTGGGAAACCCTTGTCTTGGGTTTGGGAAAATAAATCTCCGTCTTTAGTCTCAGGTCTTTTGCAGACTCCAACAGGTTTTCTTCCAGAATGGTCCTTGTATTTGGCTCCATCCATCTTCCATCAATTTTAAAACCCTCTTCACTGTCCTGCTGAAGAAAAAGCCCAACCATGATGCTGCCACCATGTTTGACAGTGGGGATGGTGTGTTCAGGGTGATGAGCTGTGTTGCTTTTACGCCAAAATATTTTTTACATTGTGGCAAAAAAAGTTGGATTTTGGTTTCATCTGGACCAAGAGCACCTTCTTCCACATGTTTGGTGTCTCCCAGGTGACTTGTGGCCAAACTTTAACAAGACTTTTTTATGGATATCTTTGAGAAATGGCTTTTCTTCTTGCCACTCTTCCATAAAGGCCGATTTGTGCAGTGTACGACTGATTGTTGTCCTATGGACAGACTCTACCACCTCAGCTGTAGATCTCTGGCAGTTCATCCCGAGTGATCATGGACCTCTTGACTGCATCTCTGATCAGTCTTCTCCTTGTTTGAGATGAAAGGGTTTTGGGGACGGAAAGGTTCTTGGTGACTTGCAGTGGTTGATTTTTCCTTCCATTTCAATATGATCGCTTGTGCACAGGCTCCTTGGGATGTTTAAAAGTTTGGGGAATCTTTTTGTATCCAAATCCGGCTTTAAACTTTCCACAAAAAGTATCACGGACCTGCCTTGTGTGTTCCTTGGTCTTCATGATGCTCTCTGCGCTTTAAACAGAACCCTGAGACTATCACAGAGCAGGTGCATTTATATGGAGACTTGATTACACACAGGTGGATTATATTGATCAAATGGGCTGAACTGGATGGACGTATGTCTTTTTTCAGCCTGACAAACTATATATCAACAGTAATTTAGGACAACATTGAATCATTCAGAGGTCCTCACTGAACTTCTGGAGTGAGTTTGCTGCACTGAAAGTAAATGGAGCCGAATAATTTTGCAGGCCCCACTTTTTAGTTTGTGTGTTTGTTTGTTTTTTTTTAAAGTTTAAAATATCCAAAAAATTTTGTTACACTTCAAAATTGTGTCCCACTTGTTGTTGACTCTTTACAAAAAAAATGAAAATTTTATATCTTTATGTTTGAAATGTGGCAAAAGGTTGAAAAGTTCAAAAGGGCCGAATACTTTCGCAAGGCACTGTATTTGAAGCTTTTATTGGAGCCCAGGTTTGATTTGGTATCAGGTGTCCTTTAGTTACTTGCATGTGTTTCTACTGAATGCAGTGATAACAGTTGCCCTTACTGATTTTATTGACAGCAGATTTGTCAGATCAGGCTTGCGAAACACAGAATTATCCATTTTAATGACTCAAGTCTTCTTATTTCCTTTTAAGCATCCTGATATGTATGAACGAGCAGTCCTGAAAAAACCCCATCAGAAGGTTTATGGCGTCACAGTTGACCTGTGGAGTATTGGAGTCACCTTTTATCATGCTGCCTGTGGTAGCCTGCCCTTCATCCCTTATGGTGGACCTCGAAATAACAAGGAGATTATGTGAGGGAACATTTCTCAATGTATCTAATGCTTTGTACTAACTAGTCAAATCTATGTATCTTGAGAAAAACCTTTGTCCACATGTATGAAAACTGTCTAGGTATAATACTTTCTTTGTTGCCTATAGCAAGCAAACAGAGCTCCCGTTTCATTTCATATAGTGCTCTGAAAAAAGGAAAAGGGAGCTCTGACTGACTGCTATGGGAAACAAAGAAAGTCATCAACCCAGACAGTTTTCATACATGCCCCCCTTTGTGTTTAAAATGTAAGGTCAAGTCAGGCTCAAGAAATATTTGGTTGGCTCCAAAGTCAGCTCTAGTTTTTGTGGAGCGTTTCGAGTTATTTTTTATTTTATCCACTATCACGAGCCAGTTTGACCCTGCATGGAATATGCATCCACCTACAAACTATACACTAATATGTGCTTATATCATTTGGTTAAAAATGTTAGCGTTTGCCTATGAAGGTGCAAAAACTTGAAAGACCTGATGTGCTCTTCTCCTCTGTATGTGTTTAAACACATTAAACACTTCCCAATACCTCATTCTGACCAGTGTTTATCAAATTAGAACCCCCATTCCCTTCCCCTCCACAGGTAAATAAAGCTATAATCCTACATGATGTTGCGATAGCCAAAAAGCACAGTATGCGGAGCACCTACTAAGACATGTTATGTATCCCCCAGGCTACACTTCAACGGGTTAACAACCTAGGCTGTAGACTAATTATGGTAATATATTGTTGTAAAAGAAAGATAAGGCAGTTCATTTCTCCCCATTGTCTTTATGTAGATTATTTGAACCACAAAAAATAGCTAACAAACTAATGCTGTCCAACCTATGTGGTCAAGAAAGGATTTGTTGTATAGTACGTATTTCTGAAAATTCCTGAAAGTGTTTGCAGTTTATTAGCTATAAAGTTATATAATATGGTTGAATAAAGATATATTTCCATCAAGTTTAACCAAGTGAGGGGATATGATTTAGATATAATGGAGGAGCATAAGTAACTTTGGATCTATGTCTCCCTATTGATCCAGAGAGATATGGAACCCATAAGGAAATAATTCTCCTACTGATCCCAACTGGTAATAATCAATGTTCAAAATAAGAATTTTTATACACCTACATAGTGTAACGACACTGGGGAACTCCAAAACACCAACAATCCAAACAGGGAAGTTCACCAAGCAATAATTATATGAAGCATGTATCAATCAAAAACAAGACAGTCACTGCTAGATGATTCAACAAATAAACAGCAGGTGGCTGGTGACAGGTAAAGATTCCACTTCAAGTTCAATCCAGACAAAAAACAGTAAGGGGCCGTTCACACGGCTTATTTCGCCGCAGATTGGCGCCGTACTGCGCGCCGGCTGTGTGCTGCAGTACGGCGCCAATCCGTCGCAGTAATTACGGTAATCCACAGTTCTCATAGAGAACAGTGGATTCCGTCGTTCCTATGCGCTCGGCGAATCCGCCGGGCGGGGAAAAAGTGACCTGCACATTATCCAGGCGCAATACGCGCCGTGGATAATGTAAGTCTATGGGGCCGGCGGACCGCGCCCCCGCACCCGCCCCTTATTCAAGCCGGAATTGCGAGCGCAATCCGGCTCGCAATTCCGGCTTGAATAAGCCATGTGAACCGGGGCTTATAGTGCTGACTGGCCCTGAACTTTCCCCTTAACCTAGCCTTACTGCTGACCCTGACACCAGAACCTCTATTGCTGGAAATGACCCTAAAGCTAACTCTCAACAAATGTCCCTAAGTTACAACATTCAATAATACAATAAGCAGTTTTAGGACCAAGATACCAAACACCAAACTAATATTCACAAGAAGTACTGAATTCTAGAACTTGTCCAAAAGGGACAAGAAACGACAATATTCTAGAACACAATTGGACTAGACAATAGACTTCAATAAACTATAATTTGATATTTCAGGACAAGACAAGAGACCTTGCAGTGTACTCTGCATTCTGACTGCTAAACTCACAGAACTTTATTGAGGCTACACTAACGAGCTCAAGTGTGCAGCCAGCTTGGCTGACATGCAAAGATCCTGAGCAGTTGCCATGCAGTGACTCAAAACACATACAAGGGAAGACAGACATAACATATAAAATCCTGCTGACCTAAATGGGGTGAATTCACACAGGTGCAAGCCGTAATACTCCTGCTGTGGGAAGATACACGCTAGCCAGCTGATACTTCCCACAGCGCTCTAGCCCGGCATTCACTCTCACTTTCCCCGGCATATTAGTGCCGGTAAAAAATGACATGTCACTTCTTTTGCCAGATGCACAGCACGTGTTGGGAAATATTCAGTAAAATCAAAGCACTCAATGAGTGCTATGATTTTACTATAATTGCGGGTCATACTTTGGGTGCATTGACGCAATTACGCCCCGCATCACAGCCCGAAATTACGCCGTGTGAACATACCCTAAAAAGGGAGGACGAAATGGAGGGAGAATTCCTGCCATTCATAAGACACAGGTGTTAATAGTATGCTTTTCTTAAAGGGGTTATCTCGCTACAAAGATTAGCTTTCAACATGTAGGGAACACTAAATTAAGACATTTTCCAAATATATTGCTTTGTTCATTTTTGTTGTTGTTGAGGAACTACAAGTGATTTTATCACCTTCCGAGGGCTTTCTAGTTCCCCAAGTGACCAACCTGTGTACTCCTTCTCCCCCTTGATTTTTGTTCTATCTGATAGCAGGGAGTGACATCACCACACCGGTCAAGGCAGCACAGAACTTCGGGCAGTGAGAGCTTGTTTGTTATCTGATCTTTCAGACAAAAGACAGTAATTACTACTGTTTACTTTAACTCAGAAGCTTTCCTGGTCCTGACAGCATGAGATTTATCTAATTAGCAGAAGTCTGAATACATGGAGCTCATATGCTAATTACAGACAGCTTGAATAGGAAGTGACAGAGCAAAGCAGCATTATTTCATTCATGCATCCTATGAAACTTTGAAATGAGACAACCTTTTAAGCCCTCAACTGTTACTGCTTTGGCCAGGCTGTTTCAAAGATTCACAGTTCTCTTCCTTATAACTAAAATCCACCACTCTCCCTGTTAGTTTATTTTTGCTCATCTTTTTTACTTTTTTCAACACTAGGGCATCCTTCATTTTTAATGGTGTTCAGAACTTAACCGCATATTTCAGATAATGCTGAAATATCCAAATTCATGTGGTGGGCCACAGCTATCAGGATTTGATATTAGGTTCCAGGTCAAACATTTTAGACATTTTTGTTCTCATATTTTAATTAAGAAGACTAAACTAGTGCTGACCCATTAAAAAGTGCTTCTTTGATCCTCTGATGTATAACAGTAGTAATATCCACAAGGAATGGTAATTATAGTCATTAAAAGACCCTAGAGATTCAATAAAATTATGCTCTACTGCTTGTTTATTATATTAGGACCATCAAGTGATTTATTGTTTAAGTGGCTTATTACTTGCCCTTTATTTCTTTTATCATATTTTTTAATAGTGTGGTGATTAGGTATGACCATATGATATACTGGTAAAAGAGTGTATTCAGTGATTGCTACAGGTATTAGTTTTTCCTTTGTATACCTATATTAATGTGATGTGACTAAAAATATACCTTATACTTTATGTATGTAAAATTATATTTAGTCAAAGTCAGAGGGACCTGTGAGGAAGCTATTTATTTTTATATACAAATATTAAAATGACATACATTTCTAGGATGTATAAAGTAATAAAGAAAATTAGCAAATGTCACATTACTGATAAATGTGTTGTATTGAAATTCAGGCACAAAATTACAGCAGAAAAGCCATTTGGTGCCATTGCAGGAGTACAACGAAAAGAGAATGGACCAATTGAGTGGATTTATGAACTGCCGATTACCTGCCGCCTTTCAGAGTAAGAGCTCATTTTAAATGATATTTATGATACTGTCCATAGATATATTACAAATATGATAATGAAGAGAATATTCATGAAGGAGTTGTCCCAACTGAATGACTCATTTTCAGAAAGTGGGCACCCCAGGGAACTGCTGAAACCCCAAGTAATCAAATGAAGCTGGCCACTCATTTCCAACAGGGCCATCTTTTCCATTGGGCACACTACGCAGGTGTCTGGGGACCCTTACAAGTATGGGGGCCCCAGGTGGTATGTGTGTCCTAGGAATACAAAAAACATATCCTGGATCCTTTGCTTGACTTTGCTTATTTAGCTGTTTGTGTGTTTTTCGGATGTGCATACAGTTAAAAACCATAGTGGAGAAGGGAGCAAAAGGTGGTGGCAGTGTCCAGACATAAGTGGCATGATAATATGAGTGTGCTTGGGGGTTGGCTAGAGGCATGGCCTTGTGTGATGTCATATATTTGCAGTGTTATGCCTTGTGGGCGATAAGGCTGTTAAGACAGCTCTGGTTTCCACTGCACACAAATATTAAGAAGAAAAGTAGTATTACTTGACTGGGTGATCATGAAAGTTGTATTGATGCTGAGTCCTCCAGAGTCATAGCCACTCTGTAGCATTTCTCTGGTCTAAGAGAAGGTGGTAAAGAGACCTCACTCATGTTTATGATGTCCATATTCTCCAATTAGTGTACAGTTAGTTGTGCAGATACCCCACAATTAAACAATGTGAAATTAAGAAAAGTAGAAATATAAGCTTATACGCTATATCACCGTTATCATCTCCAGTAAACATTATACATTTGCTATGTATAATCATTATCTGTCCAATACAGTAATTTGTAAACGGCAATTGTAAAAGGGACTCAAAGTTGGAAATAGAAATGTTCTGTTGCAAAGGGAGCAAAGAGCTCAATTATCCTAAAAATTAGGGTTGCTGCCCATAGGATGTAACACAGAATAAAATGATATTGCACAATAGCCACTGAAACATATAGGTAAAGCTAAAAGTGTAAGATATAATCCACAAAGAAATGAGGCTCACCATCAATGAATAAAGTGGTTCCTAAGGTTACAATGGCATCAGATTCAATGGTTTCAAAATACAATGTCCCAGAAAAGATCATTATATCTGTAACCACACATAACATACAGTTTTAAATATAGTCACCATACAAGGTCACAGACACTGCTCATCTGTGGCACATGTGATCGACTGGAAAAACCAATCATTATCCTAAACATTTTGGGCAACATGTCCCATTAGGGCTGCACCATTTTTTGGTGTATTTTGCGCCAAAAAACTGTTGACGACCTATTCTCTATATAAATGAACTGTATAACACCAAAACTAATTGCATTATATGCCAGGCAAGACACATTTGAATGCACCTAAAATAGGCACATCAAATATGCAAGCAATGATATGCTATGCGCCTACATTTTGCTATGCGCCTACATTAGGCACATTAATTATACTATGCAAGGTATACCAGATGCCAGAATTTTGACAGGTTAATTTATTCAGGCATCCTATACACTCATTTAATGCGCTTTAAAACTAGCGTCGCAGCGCCTCTTTTCTGACATGTCACCCATAATTTGTAAAACATCTACAGCTCTGGAAAAATTAGACCACTGCACAGTTTTCTAAAAATCAGCATCTCTACATGTCTGACAGCCATTCCATTCCAGTGTCGGTTGAATTCCAACCAAAGTCCACCTCATTCTACTTAATGTGCTTCTGATTAGGTGATCACCTGAACCAAATCTTATTTAATGAAGGAAAGTATAAAAAACACTGCTGTGGTCTTCACAATCCTCTTGCAATAGGACAAGCTGGATTGCAAAACAAGCGCTAGGAATAGGCCAAAAGGAACTTGAATGAAAAAATCATGGTTATTCCACCAAATATTGATTTCTGAACTCTTCCTGACTTAAAACATTAGTCTTATTGTTTCTAAAGAAATATGAACTTGTTTTCTTTGCATTATTTGAGGTCTGACAGCACTGCTTCTTTTTTATTATTTTGAAGATTTCTCATTTACTGCAAATAAATACAAAATGTTTTGCTTTGATTTTCAGAGACATGTAGTTTATATAATAAAATAGCAATGTACATTTTTCTCCAAAAATTTACCATTAAAGAGAAAAATCAGAGAAACTGAAAATTTTGCAGTGGTCTCTTAATTTTTTCCAGAGCTGCATGTTTGTGATGTGCTTGCAGTTCCTGGCTATCTTGTCGTCCCTCGCTATAGTCCTGTCCAGTATCACATGTCCTGTACTGCTCTTTTCAAGTGGCATCCAGCATCTACCTTTATATTGCTATAATTGCCAACTCATAGGCAGTGACAGCCTTATTTAGACCTGAAGGTAGAATGCTTAATGGTTAAGAGGCTGGATATATACAACCTTGAAGGAAATATTGCCCTTCTACGCCCACAGCCTTTTGAGGGCAATCATAATGCTTATGTGTGTTCCTCAAGGAGAATGAGTTTAACACCCTGGCGTAGACATTATTAAAGTTTAATGTCTCTTAACAGCCTAATAATATGGATTGGATACTCAGTATATAAACAATAAAATTGCACCCTTGAAAGTATCCATAATAGTCACGCTGAGTGAGTTATATGGTGGTATAACAAAACAAAGGTTCTTAGCTACAACAAGATCAACTGCTTAGACATTAATATATGGAAAAATGGGATACTTATTTAGGTAAATTGGTCTCAGAAACAGAATGGAATTCAATATAGAAGAGGGCAGCCAAATCCTCAATTTTTACTTAAGTTAAAGAAAATCAATATAAGAATGTTCCTGTTGTACAATACTCTGGCTCTGCTGCGTAAATTTAATCTGAATATTAGTGATTGTTGCTGGAGATATAACTCTTGAGGAAGACACGTCTTCCATACCTTCTGGGACTGAGTTTTGTTACAACCATTCTGGAAAAATGTGTAGACTTTAATAGAGGGTCTTTCAAATACAACCTCTTTTAGACCCAAGGCTGTTTTTGTTGAAACATTGACATTGACTCGGGTTAGTAGGGGTTCAAGACAATTGATGTTGCACATTTTTTACTGCAGCCAAATGCCTAATTGCCAGATATTGGAAGAAAACCTTGGTCCTTTTTCTGAATGATCTTTGTCATTAGAATAGAAAAGGTGAAGAACATGGATTATTTGATGGTAATGATCAATAATAAGGTGGAGAAGTTTGACTCAATTTAATTACAGTGGGATGAGCATATTATTAGAACTGAAATGCCCTTAACCCCTTAAGCTGAACGCCTGAAAAGTAGTTAATGACCAGAATTTTTTTTTAGTTTCTGCCTCCTTGCGTTGTAACTTTTTTATTTTTTCAATGATGCAGTTGTATGAGGCCTTGTTTTATTCGAGACGAGTTGTACTTTATGGGGGAATAGTTTAAGTTCACTTATAAATAATTGCAGAATTATTTTTAAATTAAAAAAAAATATATATATATTTTTTTACATTTTTTTTTTACACCGTTCACATTTCATACTTAATAACGTGTTAGATTAATTCTACAGGTTATTACGGTCATGTGGATACCTAATATGTATAGTTTTGTTTCTGTGTGTAATGTATGCACAAATATTTTTTATTAAATATTTATTTTTATTTTATTATTTATCTTTTTATTATTATTTTTTTACACTTTTTATGTTTTTAAATTTTTTTTATAAATCCCATGAAGGGAGAACTATGTTACTTTTTTTTTTCTTTACACTTAGTAATGTATTAGCATATTCATATATGCTAATATATTATAATCTGTGTCAGTCTCACACAGGCAGTGATCAGGACAGCACACAGTCTGCCCTGATCACTGGCTTCTCACACAGACAGCCCTGGGACTACTATAGGTCCCCAGGGCTGACTGTGCAGCTGTTCCCCAGGCTCTGTCGGGTCACCGGGTGTTTCGATCACCTGACAGAGCAGGCAAATCCTTTGATTGCGCTGCGGTGAAGATCCGCGGCAATGAAAGGGTTAAAGCACCGGGGAGCGGAGGTTTCCCCCGCTCCTCGGTGCTTGCAGGAGCTGTGCTGGGATCAGAGCTGTGTAGTACAGCCCCGATCTCAGCGCTGCTGCGGTGTCGGGAGCCACAAACTCCAATGTCTGCAGCGACACCAAAAGACGTTGTTGCAGACGAACGACCTGAAATGCCCGACGCCAAAAGATGGTGGGCGGTCGTTAAGGAGTTAACAGATCAAATTGAACTGAGGTTTCAGTTGGTTTATCCTATTCCCCCACCCTCCATACACACATACACTTTTTTTGTTTCTAGTTGTGTTAGTCTCAGTCTGTTTCCTTTTGGTTAAGAATACTAAATTATCAACAATATATTAATATACTTTTATCGTATGAAGAGGAGTTCAAATACTGGGATGGTTCACTCATCAGACTTCATGAAAAGATGTTGATTCATTAATTTATTTATTATGTTTCTTGATATTTTCTAATAGTACTTTGTACAGATATGATGATATGTAAATGCTTATACTGTATTTTTTTTAATGAAAAATGTATTTTATCAACATACCGTTAAACTAAAGAAACAGAACTTCTGAGGGTAGTTGTCTATAAGATATTGTTATTCCTCATTGTATGGGAAACCATTGTAATGGTAACCTCAATGGTATTCATTTACTCTGTGATCTCCCCGAATATTTTGTGTCTGTCCAGATCTCACCATGTTGAAAATAAATGTCTAAATCGCTAGTGGTTATCTTTCCAAAATCCATTTTTGCATTATAAATCTGCTCTACATTTTTTGGACAACCATCATCATATTTAGTTGTTCTCCTATCTGTTTATAGAGGCTTGAAGACACATTTGGAAGCCATCCTTCCAAATATCCTTGAAGCTGATCAGGAGAAATGCTGGGGTTTCGATCAGTTCTTTGCCGAGACCAACAATGTTTTAGAGAGAATGGTCATCCATGTATTCTCCTTGCCACAAGCCAGAATGGACAAGATTTACATACATCATTATAACTCGTAAGCTACATTCAGCCACTAGATCAACCATATATGAAAAGAGCCTGTGTATATACAATCCCTGTCATCATAAGGAAAATATAAGGATTTTTTGTCATCTCTTTACATATTTTCTTGAACCAGAGTGGCTGTGTTTATGGAAATTGTGGCCAAACAAACTGGAATTCCATCAGAAAGACAGACCTACTTCTATGAAGGCCATCTGTATCCCATCAGTACAACATTACAAGTTCAGCACCTATCTAAGACAACAGAACAATATCCATTCATTGTAATTGGTTGTGAATGTGAAGGTCCAATGGGAGTGACTTACAAAGACCGTAAGTTGAGTAGAATTCTAGTAGCTATTGAAATGTCCACTTGTGTATAGATGTCCATTAGATTATTGTAGGCTTATGAGGTGACTCCTTCAAGATAGATGCAAGAGAAAAAAAGGTTTTGGCATGTCATATTTTTTAAACTACCGCCAGAGCAATTTTTCCCCCTTCTCACTATTGCAATAAACATGGGAAGGATGGGTAAGATAACTGTTAACTAAATCTTGCATATGGCTAATGTAACGGGTGAGCGACTAAAGTGGGTAGTACACCCATTGGACCACTGCCGGGCGTAACTAAGCGGCTGTCAGGCATCTTCACAAAGCCTTTGATGTTAAGGATGGCTTCCCTGACGGCCGCCAGGTGCAACCTCATAGCAGTCCCCATAAGTGGCAGCTGACCAGACAGGCCAGAAGTGCCAATTGTAGGCACCAACAGAAATAGGGACAGTGATACAATAGACTAGGTGTAGAGGTGTGCAGGTACAGAACAAAAATAGAGACAGAACTAAACAGACATGAAGGCCAAACAGATGCCAAAGAGAAAGGTTAAACAATACAAAACCTAAACAGACAGGAGACAAAGCAGAGACTCAATCTAGGACACTGGCTAGGAACTAAGGCATTAATTCACAAGGCAACCAGCAGAAACATGACAAGAACACAGACATAAAGAACAAGGCAAGGAAACTCACACAGATTGACATATGGAAACCAGCATGGAGACCAGTATACAACATACAGTATTCCACAAGGACACCAACATGACACAATACTAACACAACATCACACAACAGACCACTAACAAACACAACATCAGACAACAAGGATCAGGTAGGGAGTGTGGGAAGGAACGAGCTTATAACCACACATGTGGAAGGAGATTGGCAGAGAAAGCCCAACCCCGCTGCACACTGTGGGAATAAATGAGAGCATAGTGTGGCCGCTACCCTCTGTAGAACAATAAGGAAATAGAGCAGCAGCCAAGATGGAGGAGCAGCATGGCCAGCAAGGGAAAAGCCGCACAGCAACTGCAAATGGGTAAGAAGCGGTGACAGGAGCGTTCACCGTGACAGCGGCACCGCAGCAGGAACCTGATCTGTGACAGGAACGCAGGCACATCCTCGGTTCGCAGCAGAGACCACGGTGTAAGGACAGGACCAGGAACTGCCATGTCCACAGCTGAGAACGAAGACTGTGGCATGAACCGTGACAGCTAATTTAACACACTCCTCAAGTGATGACAATCGGCTTTAGTACCTATGCCAATCAGCCGTAACATTGGAAACCTAATATTGCGTACTACATGGCTAGGCAAACCCATACACATAAGGGGGCAGACAACCTCTACTTGCATCAGCTTCAAAGCACATAGTCTGTTTTACAATGTTGAACTCACCAAGTCTTTTTCCTGTAAGAGGCACTTATGCTTGACTGTTTCTTAGAATATATACATGTGTAAAAAGCTTAATAGTTCATATGTAGAAGCCCTTACGCAGCTATTTGCATGCTGGTGCTTTTAGATGTGGTAGCTCTCTAACTCACTGTCTCTTGACCTCAATATTACTGTGGCAGCTTTATATTGACACTCAAGTAGACACTCATTACCTTCTGCAGTCGGTGCTTGCCCATCACTATCTCTAACACAGAGACAGCCTTGCTCCAGAGTAACAGTTTTAATAGAAATCATGTAGCATACAGCTCTGTCCATGGCCAACTTTAACAGTATTTTTCAGCTCAACATTATACAGCAAGTCCTCTCCACTGTACTTACAGCAGCAACCTGACACCTTTGCTACAATGTACACCCTTGGCAGGAAATTCACCATACAAGAGCACTAAGATTCCACTGATGCAGATCCACATCTACCAGTTACAAGCTACTACATGGATTTCTATGGTAGCATCTATGGTTTATCAACAGCATGACGCACAAAGCCATAAACTTCTCAACGCTATGTTGTTAAACATATAGAAAACACCAGTTTTTGCAATAAATGGAATAAATGTAAAATACATACATTTCGTACACGGATTATCCCATATTTTAATCACAAATTCTAGCCATTTTGACACCGTTTTATCATAGTCTTTATTAGCAGCAGCAACTTGTGCCACAGTAGATCTCTGAGATTTGGATAAAGAGGGTAGAAAATATTGCTTTTAAGTGAGTCTTGGTCGCTCATGAACCTGTCCTGTCTTGAACCACTTTTGGTAGATATTAACCACCTCATACTAGGAAGGTCACATAAGACTTACCACATTTTGGAGATGTTCAGTTTCAGTCCTCTAGTCATCACAATCTGGTTCTTGTCAAAGTTGCTTAGATCCTTAAAGGGGTTGTCTCGCTACAATGAGTGGGTTTTCATTAAAAGATCTTTAAAAAACAAGCGGCTTTGCAATATATGTTCATTACAAATGTCCTACTGATTTTGAGCTATCCCTGTTAGTAGTAGTGCATCAGCTCCTAAAATCACTATAGCAGCCGACCTGTTGATTTTGATCTCACTGGCTGCCAGTGCTGATGACTCATCAGCTTCTGAACACAGAGCCCCTCCCGCACAGTATGCTTCTGTGGGGAAGGGAGGGGGAGGGCTTCTGTGTCTGTGTAGCTGGATTAACCCTGTGTGTGCCTGCTCCCTCAGATTGAGGAGAGCAGAGGTGAGGCTGATCTGTGGGCAGTACTATGTGACAGCAGTGAAGTGTGTTACTACAATCATGATGTGTCTGTGGAGCTTTGACTATACTAATAGAACAGATCAGGGGGGCATGTGAACGGTTCATATCCCTCCCTGCTCTGCTGTTTTAGTGACACATCGTGATTATAGTAACACACGTCACAGCTGCCCTGTGTCTGTTCTGACAGGGTTTGTTTGTTGTTGCTTGAGATGTTCGTGGAGATTTGCATGCTAAGCAGGGGGTATAGGAACACTTGCATCCCCCCTGCTCTGCTATTAGCATACACAGCTTCACAGACCTCTCTACACTCATAGATCAGCCCTCTCCTGTCTCCTGACTCTGTGGAGCTGACAGTGCAGCTGATCCAGCAGTGAGCAGCCTGCAGCAGACCTAGGCAGGCACACACAGGGTTAACCCTGGCAGCAAACCCCCTCGCCCTCTCCCTGCTGTATAGAAGTTACTGCAGTCAGAGGAGGAGAGCTGTCTGTGTGCCAAGGGGAGGGGGGAAGTGGGAAGAGAAGAGGCAGACAAGAAGCACGCCCCTGAATTCAAAATTCCTGTGCTGCCAGACACATTGAAGTAGGCTGAAAGCCTGTAGTGAGACAACTCCTTTAAAGAGGATCTATCACCTGCATGGAAACCTCATGAAGTAACAGGAGACTAAAATACAAACACATTCTCAAATATGATTCATTAGGAAAATCAAAGCCTTTCACCTGTAATTCAGTTTTTTTTAAAAGTGCTGGCCCTTTAAGACACGACTCAAGTTACTTGCTGCCATAAATATCCCAACCCATGACATATGCAATTGTAGCATGAGAATCAAGTGTTAGGCTGGGTTCACATCACATTTTTATTATCCATTTTGTGTATCCATTTAATAATAAAGAATTTATAGAAATAGATGCCAATTCATCAGTTTCTGTATATTTAACAGATCCATTGAACAAGTAGGAAGCAGTTGTTATCCATTTGCATCAATTTTCAAATTAAAAAGTATCCAATTTTCAAAGAGGAAGAACAATTCCATTTTTGATAATAAAAATGTATGCGTCAAAACTAGAGATGGGCAAATTTCTCAAAAATTCGATTCTCCGAGTTCACTGAATTGTCCGATAAAAATCGTTTCGACCCGGATTTATTTGCGACGAATCACGTTAGAAAAACATTTTTACTGGCTGCAGAGAGCTTGTAGGGTGTTTTAGAATGTTGTGCCATGCTCAAATATGCATAGGGAGCATGGTTTGGTCTTCATACAATGCTGTGTTTTAGTATGACACGCACATGACTGCCGCCGCTCTTAGAATCGCTTCACTATAAAATTCCCTGGGCACTTAAGAGGGCAAAACTGACCAAAAAACTGAAGAGGAAATGCAGCCTGACAAGGTAATGTCAGCACCAGCTGGAACGAACCGAGCTGAGGGCTAAGATCCTACTATAAAGTCAAACAGCTTACTCCTTTTACACCATCAGATGATTCCACAGATTATGACAGAACCCGTTCTGTTAAACGCTGATACATGTAAAAACCCCCGAAAAAAGGGGGAAAGGGTGTGGGCAGAAAATTTTGTTTTGGGACGTCACTGATCACCTTTGCCCTTACTTTCATCCCCAGTGTCTGTTTTTCAATGGGGTCAATAATCCATTAGTATTGCTAAAGCCAAAAACAAACAGGAGTTGATCCAAAACAGAGATGACCAGTAAATGGGATATTTGCACGTCTTCTGTGTTCTGTATCCACTCCTGCTTTTGGCTAGCTAATCATCAGACAATCCTGATCCTTTTCATTCCTTCTGACAGATGAAAAGAAGGGGAAAACCAAACATAGTGGCAACGTCATAGAATGGTCGAGGGTTTAAACAGCATTAGGAAACCACAGGTTGTTCCAGTGAGACAGCGGTCAGTTGGCAGCAGCATGAGTAGACCACAGAGTGGCACAATGACAAATTCTGGAGGTGGCAGCAACATCAGGAGCCCACAGAGTGGTACAATGACAAATTCTGGAGGTGGCAGCAACATCAGGAGCCCACAGAGTGGCACAATGACAAATTCTGGAGGTGGCAGCCACAACAGGAGCCCACAGAGTGGCAGAATGCCACAGTTTGGAGGTGACGGCAGCAGCAGCATGAGTTCAGACAGTGGCACAATGACAAATTCTGGAGGTGGCAGCCACATCAGGAGCCCACAGAGTGGCAGAATGACACAGTGTGGAGGTGATGGCAGCAGCAGCATGAGGTCAGAGAGTGGCACAATGACAAATTCTGGAGGGGGCAGCAACATGGTAGGCCACAGAGTGGCAGAATGATGCAGTGTGGAGGTGATGGCAGCAGCATGAGGTCACAGTGGCACATTGACAAATTCTGGAGATGGCAGCAACATGGTAAGCCACAGAGTGGCATAATGACAGAGTGTGAAGGTGGCGGCAGCAGCAGCAACAGCAGCAGCAGCAGCAGCAGCAGCAGCAGCATGAGGTCAGAGAGTGGCACATTGACAGAGTGTGGAGGTGGGGGCGGCAGCAGCGGCGGCAGCAGTAGCATGAGGTCAGAGAGTGGCACAATGACAGAGTGTGGAGGTGGGTGGCAATTCCAGTCCCTGGTAAAGATGGTGGGAGGCAGATGGAAGCAATGCAGCAGATGTGTGGCATCAGGCGGGTGGCAGTTTCAGAATAGTGGCTGAGGCAAGTAGTTAGAATCCAGACTCATTTCTCAAAGTGTTGGGGAGGCGTCATGGCTGATCTAATCTGATGCATAAGGCATTGTTGTGTGGAAATTCTGGCCGATCCACGCTGTTTCATCTTGACAAAGGACAGTTCTCCCACTTTTTGGTGGACAAGTGGGTTATCCTTGGGGTAACGATGGCCCCCCCGCCGCACTGAACACCCACTCTGATGCCACACTACTGGCCGGGCAGGATAGCTTCTCCACTGCAAACTCGGCAAGTTTCGGCCACACATCAAGTTTGGCTGTCCAGTAGTCCAGCGGATCTTCTACCTGGGGTGGAAGAGTGCTGTCCAAGTAGGTCACCACCTGCTTGTTCAGGGCGTGCTGCTGCTGCTGAGTACTCTCCTCACTAGGTGGGTGAAGGAAGACGCTCATCAACGACTCCAGACTTAGGCTGCTGCTGATGGAGCTGCTACTGCTCCTACTCCCCCCCCCCACCTCCCCACAGTAGCCGTGGCAGTGGTACGTGTGCGATGAGGAACCCCCCAGTCAGACCTGACAGAGGATGGACGATGGCGCACATAGGCAGCAGCCAACTGACTACACAGGATTTCTCTATAGTATGCCAGTTTCTCCTCCCTCTCGGCAGCTAGAAAAAAGGCACCCATTTTGGATCGGTAGCGAGGTTCCAAGAGGGTGAAGAGCCAAAAGTCATCCCTCTGCCGGATGGGGATTATTCGGTTGTCACTAGCCAGGCAAATCAGCATGCTGCGGACCATCTGCGCAAGTGACTCTGAGGGACTACCTGCCTCCAACTCCACTGTATATTGCCACGGTGCTTCTGGGTCATCTGCCTCGTCTTCCTCATGTCCCTCTACCTCCTCCGGATGCTCTTGCTCCTCCTCTTCTGTCACCTGAGTAGAAAAACCACTCATTTCACCAGACACTGCTTGTGCTCCAATGTCCTCCTCCTCCTCCATTTCAGCCCCCACTGAACTCAAGTGGCCATGAGATGTAGGCGCCACGTCTCCAGTCCCCTGTCCAGACAGATTTTGCAGCATCTGTTCCAGGATATGAAGCAGTGGAATGACGTTATTCATCCCGTAGTCCTAGCGACTGACAAATAACGTGGCCTCTTCAAAGGGCCTGAGCAAACGACAGGTGTCACGCATGACTTGCCCTGGCTGACATCAAAATTACACAGGGGAGTACTTCTGTTCGCTTGCATCATCAAAAAATCGTTAATGGCCTTTCTCTGATCATATAGGCGGTCTAACATATGGAGGCTGGAATTCCAACGAGTAGAAACATCGTATATCAGCCTATGTTGGGGGAAGCCATTCTGCCGCTGCAACTCAAGAAGGGTGTGCTTGGCTTTGTAAGAATGGATGAAGTGCATGCACAGTTTCCTGGCCATTTTTAGAATTTCTTGCAGATGGGTGGAAGACTTCAGGAACCTTATGACAACCAGATTGAACACGTGCGCCATTCCGGGGGCATGGGTCATCCCTTCTCGGGGCAGCGTGGACACCATGTTCCTTCCATTGTCTGTCACCATGGTTCCGATTTGCAGTTGTCGTGGAGAAAGCCACACATCGATTTCTTGTTGCATGACGCAGAGAAGTTCCTCCCCTGTGTGACTTTGTTCGCCCAAGCAAACCAGGTGTAGAACTCTGTGACACCGCTGCGTGACACCGCTTAAAAAAGTATCCAATTTTCAAAGGGGAAGCATGATTCCCTTTTTGATAGTAAAAATGTATGCGTCAAAACTAGAGATGGGCGAATTTCTCACAAATTAGATTCGCCCTGCACATGTGGTATGATGGAGAAGCACTTAGACTTGTGGAGGCTGAGGTGGTGGTGGAGGAGGTGGACATTGGCGCAGTAGCAGCAGTTTGACAACGTGAAGGGGAAATCGACGTCTACTGTCCAAGTGGTTGATGTGGCTGGGCAGGAAGCACATTCACCCAGTGGGCCGTAAAGGACATGTACTGGCCCTGACCGTAGTTACAGCTCCACACGTCCGCACTGCCGTGCACCTTGGAAGAAACCCTTAAGCTCAAGGACTGGCCCACCTTCTATTCTACATATTTGTGAAGAGCTGGTACTGCCTTTTTGGAAAAGAAATTACGGCTTGGAACTCTCCACCTCGGCTTAGCACAAGCCATTAGCTCTCTGAACGGTGCAGAGTCCACCACTTGGAAAGGGAGGGACTGCAGTACCAACAACTTTGACAGGAGGACGGTCAGCTTCTGCACCTTAGGATGGTTGGACGCATACTGTTGTCTCTTGGCAATTGCCTTGTTGAACAACTGCATGAGTAACGAGGAGCAGGAGCATCTGGACCGGGAAATGATGGCAAAGAGAAACAGCTCCCTTCTGCAGACTGACTGGTTGAAATGGCATGTTTGCCACTAGGTGCTGCTGCTGTTGCAGGATGGACCACCACATCTGAGCCACGTTTCTCGCAGGCCACTGGATGGTGACGCTGCATGTGTTGACGCAGGGGCGGGGTGCCAACGTTAGCTCTCTGGCCACGCTTCACTTTCTGCCCACAGATTCTACATATGTTCAGCTCCTCTGGTGTCTTAGCAAAAAACGCACCACCGCCGAGTAGGTGATTTTACCCCCCAACGGGTCCGCCTGAGTGACTACTAACGCTGCTGCGTCGCTGAGCCCCTGTGCCGCTACTTTCTTGGACCTGCGAAGCGGGTTTTCGACCCTGTGACAGTTTGGCTCCCGACCTCACACTGCTGCCACCCTGCTGACTCACAGCCACACTAGCGACTTGCTGGCTGCGCCGCTGCCTGACGCGCAAGCTGACACCCTCTTCTCCCGACGATGATGAAGCCCTTGCTTCACCTGGCTCCCAAGTGCGATCAGTTACAAACGTCATCGATTTTGTGTTTCCCCCTCACTGCTATTCTCCTCAACGGTCTCATATGCAGACCTGACGGCTTGCAACATAACCTCCCGTGCCACTCTCCAAATCACTACTTTCCCGCCTACTGCAAGAAGCAGCGGATGTCTGCCCCACCTCTTCTCTGCCAAGTAGCTGCTGAATATCCTCAAAGAGTTTGTCCTCGCTGTATAGTGGCGGTGAGCCCAGACCACATCGTAGATCTCTGGCTGAGGGAACCGAACGGAAGAGAGGTGGGTTGAGGACAGGTGAGGGCCACTGACCCGCTCCCGGGCCATGCCAACTAGGGTTTTGTGTGACGTTCCCACCCGACTCTTGGCTGGGTTGTCAGATGTCATCTGGAGGAAGTTGATGACTAGTTTAACCTAAACAAGAACCCTTGGGTTGCTGGTCAACACAATGCCGCTAGACGACACCAGCAGTTCTGGCCTCACCGAGTCACCCCTGCTGTGACTTCCCCTTACTGTGCTGCGACCTGTGCCTGCTCCACGAACCTTTGTGCCACTGCCACTAGCATGTGAAAGGCCTGCCACCTCTCTGTCTGACATACTGTTTGATCAAAAAATTAAATTAAACCTTGGGTATTAAATACACTACAGAACAACCAGATGTAAATTAGGCGCATAGAGGACAATAAAGTAAAGACCCTGTATTTTTGTCCAAATTACCGCACAATCAAGAAGTTAGATTAAGCCTTGTGTATCAAATATCCTACAGAACAACCAGATGTAAATTAGGCGTATATGGGACAAAATAAAAAGACACTCTATATTTTAGTGAAAATTAACCCACAATCAAGGGGTTAAATTAAGATGTGGGTATTAAATACACTACAGAACAACCAGATGTAAATTAGGCATATATGGGACAGAAGTACACCCACCCTAGATTTTAGGGAGAATACCCCACAAACTACAAGAAAATAATAAAGCTGGTTAAATAACAAGTGTGCAAATGACACACACTTGTAATGGTTTTCCCCCCAGTTGCTGATAAAACGAGTTTGTTTTATAATTTGTTAAACATAGTGCAGCAGCAGCAGCTAGATGCTTCTGCCAGGACAGACAGTGAGAAGTGTGAGGATTTAAGATGGTGTCCGTATTTATAGGGCTGTGACGTCACAGAAGCCCGCCGATCTCTGCCCCATGTAACGCCATGTATTCGGCCATTTTAACAATAAAAGAGACGCTTCGTTCCCGCGAATCACCCTAAACTTTGGCTTCGTGCAAAACCGAAGTTTTCCTGAAATTCTAAACGAATTCTGGTCGAAACGTAATCTGAACCCACCCTTATGTTGCGGCTGATCAGTCCATAGAGAAATAAAGAGTGTGAACAATAAATGTTCATTCTTTATTCAGATATCCAACTGAATTGAGTTTTAATTAAATTTGTGGCTCTTACAAGGTATGATGCATCTTTTAAAAAACATTTTTACTATGTTTTGTGACATTGCCAAATATTTTTTGTGTGAATTTAATTTTTGCACTGCAAAAATCCACAGAATATTTGCAGAAAAATCTGCATTAAACACCTCTGAACATAAGTACATGTTTACATGACAGATATTCACACGCACAGAACCGCATGAAATCCATGTGGAAACATCGTCCTTTATAATTAATGGGAATCCGCTCCCTAGTTTATTGTAATGTGGATTTGAAACTCGTGGTTTTGCCTTTTTAAATGGGGCTAATCTGCAACCAAAATCTGCCACACACAATTTAAATTGTTGGATTTCTGCCATGGATACTCAATGGATACTCAAAGCCTTACAGTATTTTATTATTTACTTATTAACATCATTATAAATATGTATAAAATCATCATACAGTTGTTAAAGGTGTGTTCTCACCAGGCTGTTTCACAGAGTCTGTTCTTCACAGCTAGTTTCAGGTTCCCACTTCCTCTTCAGGCTGTGGGTGGTTCTAAAACAGTGATTTGCTTATCCCATTAGCTATTTCTAACTGAGCCTTTTAGAGATTGCTAAGATAATGTTTTAAACAGTAGCGCAGAAGACTACAGAGCTCTAAAGGGTTAAAGTTTGTCAGTAACTTAAATAAACAAGCTGCTGTTTTACTTATAAAACTCAGCAGGGAGTGACTTCACCATGGTCTGCCACAGCTGGAACAATGAGAGTTGAGGAGGTGGTAACCTACGGAAACTTGTGAACACAAGCAACAGATAAGATCTCCTCTGTCTATAAAATGAATCAAAATCGAAACAATGTATTTGGTAATAGTCTTTGTTTTCCTTTGCCTATATGTTTAAAGCTAACCATTCTAGTGAGAAAAACCCTTTAGTAGTGTACTAAAGAGAGCAGAGCTTATATATAGGTTGTATATTATCCGGTCTTTACTCATAATTTATGTTTTTATTTCATTTTTAGCCACAGTTGACTAACAGGACAGTAAAGCTTTTTTATGCCTGTGTTAATGACGGCTCAGTACTGTTGGAGAATGTATCCCAATTGATGTATTTCCTATTTTTTTACTGCTGAATTTGACTTTCCGTGATTTTCGCACTCGGTTGATGTCACAGCTGATTGTTCTGTTTCCAAAGTAAGTACAAATTATCCATCTCATTGTTTGTTGAGTAGAATAGGATATAACATGGATCTGTCCAATTGGTACAGTAGAAAATTAACCCATACTTACCTCTGCCATCATCACCGATCCAGTGCTGCAGGAGTTCCAGTGTTCCCCCTAGTCCCTTCACGTTCATGGATCACATGATGCTGCAACCAATCTCTGGCCTCAGTAATCTCATGCCTGTATGTACAGCATGTGATTGTAGAGGTCAGTGATTGGCTGCGCCATCAAGTGATCATGAACATGATGTCATCAGTGAGGCCATTTTCTATTTTAGCAGTGGGAGGTTTTTAAAAGTCTTGGAAAACCCCTGTAAGGTTTTGAAAGTAGCCATATTTAATATTTATGGATTGTATAATAACGGGGTATGTTCCAAATGATTGGAGCATAGCAAATGTGGTGCTGATATTCAAAAAGGGGTCAAAAAGTGATCCTGGAAACTATAGGCCGGTAAGTTTAACCTCTGTTGTGGGTAAAATGTTTGAGGGTTTTCTAAGAGATGCTATCCTGGAGTATCTCACTGAAAATACATGTATAACATTGCAGTCCTGTCAAACTAATCTCATCAGCTTTTATTAGAAGTTTAATTCTAGACTGTATCAGGATGAGGTACTGAATATCATATATCTGGATTTGAAATGCAAACTCGAGCAGAACAGTAGCTGATTGGCCAGTATACACAAGATGCTAGTTTCACACTCTTTATGGCACATGCTCAAGTGTGAATGGCTGTGGTGTCTAAACATTGTAGCTAGCTGCAATGTCCATGAATAATGAGAATCAACTCAGGGTTGTCCTACTGTATATTCATAAGGGCAATTAAAGGATTTTTAATTCCTCAAAGTGTACCCGTCAGGTCAGGGCCGTTCCTAGGCTAAATTTCACTCAGGGCGAGGTGAAGAAATTTCGCCCCCCGCACCCCCGTAACATATGGCGCCACAGTGCATCACCATTAACCAAAGCCAAAATATACAAAAAGCTTTACCACAATGTGCTACGTGTAAAACTACTAAACCATAGTCCTACAGTTACCAAATAACACTGCTACACCAAGCAGAATCCCAAGACCACTAGGACCACATATCACCAACACACATTGACCTAATAATATCACCACACCATGACCACACATCACCAGCACATAGTGACTAAATAATACAAACTGACCATTACTGAGTATAAACCATTATACTACAACCTATATTACCCCCATACAATGATGGATACCAGCTGTACACAGGCTCTGCAGACATATAAATGATTACAGTAAAGTTATATCTAGTGACTCACAGGTGACGTCTCGGAAGAGTTGGTCTCTTTCTCTTCTTCTTTTCCATCTGTCCCAGACGCCATGACGACTACTTCCGACTCTTCACTGTAAAATTTACAAAACAAATATCTTAAGACTCAATTTATCAGCACTTCTCTACCAATTCCTATCTCTATACAAACTCCCCATCTATAGCACCTCATATGGCAGCCATGTAATATGCCCCCTGTAGCCAGGTAGTAGGCCCCTGTAGCCAGTGATGCCCCCCTTGTAGCCAGTTGATGCCCCCCCTGTAGCCAGTGATGCTCCCCTTGTAGCCAGTAGATGGCCCCCCCTGTAGCCAGTAGATGGCCCCCCTGTAGCCAGTAGATGCCCCCCCCTGTAGCCAGTAGATGCCCACCTTGTAGACAGTAGATACGCCTGTAGCCAGTAGATGCCCCCCTTGTAGCCAGTGATGTCCACTTATAGCCAGTGATGACCCCCTTATAGCCAGTGATGCCCCCAGTAGCCAGTGATGCCCCCCTTGTAGCCAGTGATGCCCCCTGTGGCCAGTAGATGCTCCTGTAGCCAGTGATGCCCCCTGTAGCCAGTGATGCCCCTCTTATAGCCAGTGATGCCCCCTGTAGCCAGTGATGCCCCCTGTAGCCAGTGATGCCCCTCTTATAGCCAGTGATGCCCCCTGTAGCCAGTGATGCCCCCCTGTAGCCAGTGATGCCCCTCTTATAGCCAGTGATGCCCCCTGTAGCCAGTGATGCCCCCTGTAGCCAGTGATGCCCCTCTTATAGCCAGTGATGCCCCCTGTAGCCAGTGATGCCCCCCTGTAGCCAGTGATGTCCCCCTGTAGCCAGTGATGCCCCCCTTATAGCCAGTGATGCCCCCTGTAGCCAGTGATGCCCCCCTGTAGCCAGTAGATGCCCCTCTTATAGCCAGTGATGCCCCCCTTAGAGCCAGTGATGCCCCTCTGTAGCCAGTGATGCCCCCCTTATAGCCAGTGATGCCCCCCTGTAGCCAGTGATGCCCCCTGTAGCCAGTGATGCCCCCCTGTAGCCAGTAGATGCCCCTCTTATAGCCAGTGATGCCCCCCTGTAGCCAGTGATGGCCACTGTAGCCAGTGATGCCCCCTGTAGCCAGTGATGCCCCCCCTGTAGCCAGTGATGTCCCCTGTAGCCAGTGATGCCCCCATTGTAGCCAGTAGATGTCCCCCCTGTAATTATAAAATAACAAAAAATTACTTACCAGACCTCGGTCCGCGCATCCAGCTCCGGGAGCTGCTGAGCGGTGTAAGCAGCGTGACGTCATCACGCTGCTTACACTGTCACGCAGCTCCCAGGGATCTCCTCGGCGGCAGAGCTGCCTCTGCCGCCGAGGGGACGCAGCGTCACAGGGGCGTGGTGAAAGCCATGCGCCCCCTGCGACACTGATACAGGGGAGGAGTCAGGACGGGAACGATCCCTCCTGCCTCCTCCCCTGTACTGGCAGCTGCTGGCGAGTCAGGGGCGCTCCTCCGGGCGGGCAAGGCGGGCGGCCGCGGCGCCCCCCTCGGGTGAGCGGAGCCTCGGCGCCCCGGGCGGTCGCTCGCCCTGCCCGCCCCTAGGAACGGCCCTGCGTCAGGTGTTTGCTACTCAATCTAAGTGCAGGATGTGACAGAGGGAGAGAAGCTGAGTTCTCTAATGTGCAGGTTTATACAATGTGAAGCAGGATTTCTGAGTAGAAAGCGGGGTAAATCCCTAAAGAGAAAGTGAAAGACTTACTGACACTGCCCACATAATGATTCTCAGTTTGCTCTGTACATGTAGGAAAAGCTCTCAATCACTGTTAGTGTGCAGGTTAAGCAGTACTTACAGTTTCTTAAGAAGTCCTATCAGGATTTCTCTACTTTTTACTTTGAAATTATTCTCGAAATCATATAAATCTACATATAAAAAAGCTCAGCTTCTCTCCCTCTATCATATCATGCATAAAGCACATGATAGGTTTTCTTTAAGAATTCCGCCATTTTGGACTTTAAGATGCAGCCTCATTTTTCAAACCTGATGTGTCACCTTCAGTAGTATTTCTTTCATGACACATTACCCTAATATTAGTAATGAATTCTAGTCAGTAGGTTTTGTGCTTATTAAAACAACAATCCAAAATTGAAAGAAAGTTTAGCAGTTTTTAACATTTTAATTTGTCTGCTTCCAAGATTTCTAGTCATGCCATTAAATTAGTAAATAATTAACATTTACCATATATTTAACTATTGTTAGCATCGTTTTGTAAACCTTTTATTTTTTAAAAAATGTTAAAAGGGTTATATTTTCAGAAAATATTTTTGTAATGTTCAAGAAAATTTCCAGCTCTATGTTTATTAGGGACCTATGTATTACTTCCCATTAATCACCTATTTTAAAAAGTGCACCCTTAAAACTATTCTCAACAGCATTTGTTAGCCCATTAGAAGTTCCACAGGGATTCATACCAAGTACAGGTGAAATAGAAATGTATTTATTTTTTGAAGAGTTTTAATTATAATCCAGTTGTTCTGTAACACAGTAGATATACACAGAGAAACAAAACTCAATATTTACCACCTTTATTCTGCACTTTTTAAAAATCCCAAACGTTGCTTAAGTGTGTAACATGACTCAAGCAAATACATTAGAATTGAAGGAGCACCCTATGGAATTTCTGGCCTTCTATTGATTAAGATGTTTTTTAGGCAGTGTTTCAGGTTTGTACAGTTCTTGAATAGCCAAAACATGAAAAACTCTCGCTCCTATTCTCCAAAACACCACATACTTTAAACTGCACTCGCTCAAGGAATTGGAAAACACTGGTGTTTTCATGTGCAATAGATTGTGCTACTGTAGACACATACCCCATAAACTTAAAGGGGTTGTATCATTTCATTAAATGGTCTTCAGAATAAGGGGACAGTGAAAATAAGCAACTTTGCAACTGGATGTCAGAAGCAAA
Organism: Phyllomedusa bahiana; assembly: GCA_025379985.1. Lineage (NCBI taxonomy): Eukaryota > Metazoa > Chordata > Amphibia > Anura > Hylidae > Phyllomedusa > Phyllomedusa bahiana. The sequence continues at coordinate 13,869 of JAODAL010001490.1, read as the reverse complement.
GCTGTCTTGTTTTCACAGGATCCCTTATCTTCATTTTTTGTAAACACTGTTCCCCAGTGCCGGTCGGATCCCACCTCTTTGCATTTCATTGGCTGCCAGCTCTACTAATTTACATTCTGTTCGGCCCCCAGTCGTATTCACGGGAGCGTGCATACCTGCCTCTCTCACTCAGAATAAGGGGCAGGCAACAATTTTACTCTATACAGCCACCAGCTCCTTAATAACACTGCAGCTGCTTCTACAATCAGAAAACAGCAGAATTGTGCCTCAGTGCCTAATGCTCCTGTGTGTAAGGTGCCGACATCAATTTCACTCAGTGTCGGACTGGGGTGGCAAGGGCCCACAGGTGGAGCTGACTCTAGGGGCCCACCAGTTGAGTTTTTATGGGCCCACCGGTGGAGTTTATTTTAGAGGCCCACCCTACAGCTACTAAATGACTGTAGGTGCCTTCCATACTCTGCTTATTGCTTTTTGACACTATTTCTATGCTTTTTTGCCTCTTTTGAGAATGTATGTGGAGTTTAAAGACAACTCCAGGTCTACCATGCTGAGGGGCCCACCGTGGGTTTCCCCTATTACCCTGTGGGCCAGTCCGAGCCTGATTTCACTCTATACAGCCAGCAGCTCCTCAGTGACACTGAAGCTGCTTCTATAATCAGAAAACATCAGAAGTGTGCATTGTGTAAACATAGAAGGGAGACGGATCTGTGCTCTGGATGAGTTCATAGAAGACTGGATTCAAATGTAACAAACCTCCAGCTGTGAGAGGAGAAGAGATCAGTGCTCTGAGTTCATAGAAGACTGAATGCAGGCCTGTGGTATGTAAACAGCTCTTACAAAATAGGGAGAGGACGGTCAGATGTGGACTCAGAGGGTGGTGGCAACACACTGACTCGGGAGCGAGCATGAACAGTGAAGGGGGGAATGATGTCATCACTCTTCAGTTAAGAAACAAACAGCTGGGAGGGGAAGAAACGCCCCTGGATTTCAGGAACTGAGAGAATCAAGCTTCAAGAAAACAGCGGAACTGATGATGCAATACGTCCCCTTTAAGCTTCCATAAAAATGTATAGGGACCTCATTTGTAGAAAAGTACTTCTGTAGGATGTATTCTTGGGCAAAGTTTGCACCAAAATTATCAATTAGTGTCCTTACTCCACTTCATAATTTTGGTCTCTATGGAAAGTGTCATTTGTTTTTATACCGTTGCCTACATTTTTCTCATCGAAGTCGGATAAACCGACCGGTATTTGTCCCTTACCGTGTGAACGCACTCTAGACCTTCCCCTTCTGAGTCTTTTTATTTTTTCTCAAGAAGGTTGAGATTCTTTATACAGCATAAAAATTTTAGCAACAAATGTTTTCATTATTGCAGAATGTTGTCAGTGCAGTCTACCAAACCTTGCGAGTGACTGAGTCACTATTGACATGTCAAGAATTTATACTCAGAGGAACATATTGGCTCATGTAAGTAATACTCTTATCATACTTTTCTAAGTGTATAAGTTATCATTCAGGCACAAAATAAATGTTAAAAAATAAATGTACAAGTAATAATCATAGTTTATTTAAGCATGGTTAATGTAGTAAAATGATGCAAGTCATGGGTTTCCAATTTGCTCTTAGTTGGACGTTCTCTGTAAAAGTAAATCATTTTATAAGTATAAAGTGTATATCTATTTTGCTTTTTATAGTGGCTTGAATTACTTTTTCCCGCTTTAGAGAGATCCAAATTACATGCTTTCCTTCATATAGTCACTAAAGGGATTTTCCAACATATTTGAATAGTCCCCTAATGCCCCCCACTATCAAAAAATAAAAAAAAGGTACTCATCTGCTCCAGCACTGCCATTCTAGCTCCCCCTCCTCAGGTGTTCCCATCCCACTCCCCCCCAACAAAGTCACATAAAGGGCATGTAATTCTGCAGCTGATCAGTTGAAGTACTACATGAGCAATGTTCGTGAAGTCTTTGGTAGGGGATCTGTGGGGAAAATCGGAGCAGCAGTGTAGCTGGAGCGGGTGAGTACCTTTTATTTTTTTTATATTTCGTGACAATAGGGGACAGTAGAAAAATTTTAATGAAGTTCCCTAAAATTTAGTTACCACAAGAAGGAGCTAAGTATGTATGGATTTATACAGCTTTTAGTGAACCCAATAAGAATCCTGTTTTCATTAAGCTATTTAGTACCACCTTGTACTGCAAGCTACAAAGATTATTTCATTTTTACTGTTTGGCTGTGCATTAAGAAGCAAAAAATGGACCAATTTAAATGAATGCAAAAAAAGTGGGTTTTAAAAGATTGCTTGTTCTTTAAGGATGTTGGAAAGCAACTATGTTTGCAATATTCATGATCCATCAGCATTAACTTTTAATTTACAGCATGTGGTTCATACATTTAACTCTTCAGCATATATTACAAATCTGTAGTCAGTACAGATTGACTCTATAACAATACCAGTCCATTTATCTTTGTGATTGATATATTAGGCTGACATTTTGTGTAAGCAGTCGCATAAGCTGTGAAAGGTACAGAAAAGCTATATAGGGTGTGCAGGGAAGGGAAGAAGAAGAAGGAGGGAAGGGCTGCAGGAAGATATAAGGCAAATCCTGCCATTTTAAAATTAGTGCAGTCCAGTTAGTGTTGTTCAGAGAGGTTCCTGTTGTCTATAGTTCCAGCATTAAGGTTCGACTACACACCTGCTGGCTGTGGAGTAGAACAGGCTAGAGGCCGAACATTAGCTAAGGATACTCACAGAAAGACAGAGAGTGAGAGGAAGTGAGCAAGGGTACCGAGCAACCAAGAGCCAACCAGCCAGAAGCTTCTAGAGAAAAGTGAGAGAGACAGAGTGACAGAGTCTGCAACAGACAGAGTCTGTTGGCCTGGTGGTGGTAAGGCTATGGGGGATATCTGGCCACGTCAGCAGAGGAGAGAAAGTAGTGTGTAACTAAGCTGTGTACTGGGAGTAAAGCCAAGCAAGATCCAAAAGGCTCAGTAAATTAAGCAATAAAATTAAGAAGCATGGCAGATGTTCTCTAGTTGTAGATTAAAGATACATTTGGTCTAGGAATAAGCTAGCTCTGATAAATTTTGTTTTAAACTTTTGGGTTTCTTCCTCTTAATAAAATGAGCAGAGCTCACCCAGAAACTGCTGCTTTTGTGTTGGAAACCAGGCGTAACTCGGCTGTCCCGATCTTAATAAAATAAGATATCTCCAACCAGGAAGAAAATCGTCCAGCGGGGTAAGATCCAGTTACTTTATTTCCATATAACTCACACAGAGAGTAGTACAAACATGTTGCGCTTACGCGTTTCAGACTAAAAGAAGTCCTTGGTTACAGCCTGTGAACAGGGACTTCTGTTGGTCTGAACCACGTAAGCGTAACACATGCTTGTGCTACCCTCTGTGTGAGTTATATGGAAATAAAGTAACTGGATCTTACCCTGCTGGACGATTTTCTTCCTGGTTGGAGAGATCTTATTTTATTAAGATCGGGACAGCCGAGTTACGCCTGGTTTCCAACACAAAAGCAGCAGTTTCTGGGTGAGCTCAGCTACCTTCATCGTTTGATTTTCTTCCTCTTAGGGATTTTCTGTTATATGCTCACTTTAGCCTTAGCACTGTTTCACAAAAGTGACTGCGCACAGATCATCCAGACTTATTTGTCTCTTCACAGTGAGAACCTGAAAGCAGAATGCATTAGGATTGCTGAGAAGAAATCAGCCGTGACATCCTACTATAACTGCATGTCCAGCACTGAAAGCAGAAACACCAGACTGTAAGAATGCAATGCTGTATGGGTTACCTACTATAGTGTTAGAGCTGACAGCAGCATCCTGCAGGCCAGTACTATTGACAAACTGGATGTCACTATAGATCTTTGGAGGAAAACAAATAAATAAATAATAATATTAAATAAAAGAACATATAGGGCTTGTTCGCACTGAGCGGACCCCAAGACGGATCTAACAATTAGCAGTGAGATTATCACTGCTTGCTATGACGAACAGAGATGGGCGAATTTCTCAAAAATTCGGTTCGCTCACTTCGCCGAATTTCCCGACAAAAATACATTCGGTCCGAATGACTTTGGGACGAATCGCCTTAAAAAACAGCTATTTCCAGGCTGCACAGAGCCTGCAGGGTGATGTAGAACATTGTGCCATGCTTAAATATGCAGAGGGAGCTTGGTTTTGGTCTTCATACAATGTTGTTTTTTTGTATGAAAAGCACATGACTGCTCCCTCTTAGAATCGCTTACTATAAAATCCCCTGGGCATTAAGGGGAAAAAACTGACCAAAAAATGAAGCGGGAATGTACCCTGATAATGTCATGGCAGGAAAGCGGAAAAAAACAAGCGAGAGTCAGGTGGCAAATTATTGACAGAGTGTGGAGGTGACGGCGGCAGCCAAGCAGTGAGGTCGACAGTGGCACAAAACATTTGGAGGTGGCAAAAAACAGGAATAGGTCACAGAGTGGCCAATCAACAGTGTGGTCACGGCCGCAGCAGCTAAGGTCAGATAGTGGCACAATGACATTTGGAGGTGGCAAAAACGGGGAGTAGGCCACGAGGGGCACAATGACAAAAAGTGTGTGGGGTCTGGCAGCAGCCCAGCACGCTGAGGAAAAACGTGGCACAATGACAGAGTGTGTAGGTCCGGCACCCAGCCACAGCAGCAGATGAGGTCAATGTGGCACAATGAAACAGTGTGTGGTCACGGAGCAGCAGCATGAGGTCAGACAGGGGGCACAATGACATTCTGGAGGTGGCAAAAAAAAAAAAGTAGTGGCCACAGAGTGGCATATGACAGAGAGGGCGGGGACGATGGCAGCGATGAGGTCAGGCCAGGGGGCAAAGAATTTGGAGGTGGCAAAATAGTAGTGGGCCCACAGAGGGGCACAAAAACAGAGTGTGGAGGTCTGGCAGCGCAGCATGGGTCAGACAGTCCCAAAATGAATTTGGAGGTGGCACCAAAGGAGTGGGCCCACGAGGGGCAAAATGACAGAGAGGGGAGGTGACGGCGGCAGCAGCATGAGGTCAGAGAGTGGCACAATACATTCTGGAGGTGGCAAAAAACAGTAGTGGGCCCACAGGTGGACTATGACAGAGAGTGGAGGTGACGGCGGCAGCAGCATGAGGTCGACAGTGGCAAAAATGACATTCGGGGAGGTGGCAAAAACGGGAGTGGCCAAGAGTGGACAAGGGAACAGTGTGGAGGTAGGGGCCCAAGACAACATGAGGTCAGCAGTGGCAAAATGACATTCTGGGGGGTGGCAAACCAAAGGAGTAGGCCACGAGTGGCAAATGCAGGAGTGGAGGGGGGAGGCGAGGAAAAATGGGGGCGAGAGTGGCAAAAAAGACTTCGGAGGTGGAAAAAAACGTAGTAGGCCACAGATGGCCCCTATGACAGAGAGTGGGGGGTGGGGGCGGAGCAGCATGAGGTCAGACAGGGGCAAAATGCATTTGGAGGGGGCAAAAACGTAGTGGGCCAAGAGTGGCATATGACAGAGAGTGGGGGGTGAGATGCAGCAGCATGAGGTCAGGCAGTGGCACAAAGACATTTGGAGGGGGCAAAATAGTAGTCGGCCACAGAGTTGCAAAAATACAGAGATTTGGAGGTCACACAGCGGGCAGAATGAGGTCAACAGTGGCACAAAGGGAACATTCGGAGGTGGAAAAAAACTGGAGTACCCACAGATTTGCAAAATGACAGGGGAGTGGAGGGTGAGGGTGGCGGGAAAGCAACAGCATAGGTCAAGAGTGGAAACAATAACAGGTGGATTTTCCGGGCCCACCAGCGCAGCATGAGGTCAAAAAGGGGCAAAAAGGAAAGAGTGTGTAGGTGGGTGGAATCCCAGCCCCCTGGTAAAGAGGGTTTGAGGGGCAGATGGAAAAAACGGGTCAGCAGATGTTTTGGCATCAAGGGGGTTGGCGGGAATCAGAAAAGGGGCTGGGCGGGGTAGCTTGAACCCAGACCATTTCTAACATTTTTGGGTGAGGCGTAAAGGTGTTATTGGCGCCTAAGACATTGGTGTGTGGGGAAAACCTGGCGATCCACGCCCGATTCATCTTGACAAAGGTCAGGGCGTTCCACATTTTCCCCTTGGGCAAACGGGTTTCCTTTGGGGGAACGGGTGGGCCCCCCCCACACTGAAACACGTGGGTCTTGGGTGCCACACTACTGGGCCCGGGGAGGGCAGATTCTCCACTGAAAACTCAGCCCAAGGGGCGGCCCCCACATCCAGTTTGGCTGCCCGGAAATTTCCAGCGGGTCTTGTAACTGGGGGTGGGAGAGGGGCTGTCCCCGTAGGTCACCCCTATTGGTTTTAAGGGGCTGCTCCAGGGCCCGCTGCTGCTGCTGCTGGGGAACTGCCCCCCCTTTACTAGGCCGGTGAAGGGGAAACTGCTCATCAGGACTCCAGGGCTTAAGGGGTTTCTTAGAAAGGGGCTGGGGACGGGCCCCAAACCCCCCACCTTCCCCCCGAAACCGTGGCAAATAGTATGTGACACTGGGAAAAAAACCCCCCCTCAGACCTGTCAGAGGAAAGGGCGAAAGCCGCACAAAGCAAAATGACTACGGGATTTCCCCCTAGTATTTTTAGGGTTTTTCCTCCCCCCCCAATAGCTGGGAAAAAGGCTTTCCCCTTTTTTGGGCCGGGGGAGCGAGGGGGCCAAAAGAGTGGAGAGCCAGAAGTTTATCCCCCCTGCCGGGTGTGACAATTTTGGGTGTCACAGCCCGGGAAAAACAGCATTTTCTGTGGGGCCCTCTGCACAAGGGGACTCCCAGGAGCTCCTTGCCTCCCTCTCCACTGTATACTTCCACCGGGGCTTGCGGGGTTCCCTCTGCCAGTCCCTTTCCTCATCTCCATCTACCTCCTCCAGCTGCTCCTGCTCCTCCTCTCTTGTCACCAGGGTAGAAAATCCACTCATTTCACCAACAATGCCTTCTGCTCCAATGTCCTCCTCCTCCTACCCCATTTCAGTCCCCACCGGACTCATGTGGCCACGAGATGTAGTCGCCACGTCTCCAGTCCCCTGCCCAGACAGATTTTTCAGCATCTGTTCCAGACATGAAGCAGTGAATGACGTTATTCATCCCGTAGTCCTGGCGACTGACAAATAAAGTGGCCTCCTCGAATGGCCTCAACAAACGGCAGGTTTCATGCATGAGCTGCCACTGGCTGACATCAAAGTTACACAGGGGAGTACTCCTGTCCGCCTGGATCATCAAAAAATCGTTAATGGCCTTTCTCTGTTCATACAGTCGTCCAAGATGTGCAGGCTGGAATTTCAACGGGTGGAGATATCGCATATCAGAGTGTGTTGGGGGAGGCCGTTCTGCCGCTGCAACTCGAGGAGGGTGTTCCTGGCTTTGTAGTAATGGATGAAGTGCATGCACAGTTTCCTGGCCATTTTCAGAATCTTCTGAAGATCGGTGGAAGACTTCAGGAACCTTTTCACAACCAGATTGAACACGTGCACCATGCAGGGCGCATGGACCATCCCTCCTCGGTGCAGCGCGGACACCATGTTCCTCCCATTGTCCGTTACCATGGTTCCGATTTGCAGTTGGCGCGGAGAAAGCCACACATCGATTTCTTGCTGCATGACGCAGAGCAGTTCCTCCCCTGTGTGACTTCATTCGCCGAGGCAAGCCAGGTGTAGAACTGCGTGACACCGCTGTGCCCTACACATGTGGTATGATGGAGCAGTACTTGTGGAGGCTGAGATGGTGGTGGTGGTGGTGGAGGAGGAGGAGGCGGACATTGGCGCAGGAGCCGCAGTTTGACAACGTAGAGGAGAAAGCGGCGTCTCCTGTCCAAGTTGTTGGTGTGCCTGGGCAGGAAGCACATTCACCCAGTGGGCCGTAAAGGACATGTACTGGCCCTGACCGTAGTTACAGCTCCAGACGTCCGCGCTGCCGTGCACCTTGGAACAAACCGATAAGCTCAAGGACTGGCCCTGCTTCTGTTCTACATATTTATGAAGTGCTGGTACTGCCTTTTTGGAAAAGAAATTACGGCTTGGAACTCTCCATCTCGGCTCGGCACAAGCCATTAGTTCTCTGAACGGTGCAGAGTTCTCCATTTGGAAAGGGAGGAGCAAGGTCAGCTGGACGCATACTGTTGTCTCTTTGCAATCGCCTCGCTGAACGACTGCTGGCACCATGAGTAGCAAGGAGCAGGAGCATCTGGACCGGGAGATGATGTCAAAGAGAAACAGCTCCCTTCTGCAGAGGTGGTGGAGCCTTGACTGGCTGTAATGGCATGTGTGCCACTGGCCGCTGCTGCTGTTGCTGCGGCGGCTGGATGGACCACCACATCTGAGCCACGTTTCTCCCAGGCCACCGGATGGTGACGCTGCATGTGTTGACGCAGAGCCATGGTGCCAACCTTAGCTCCCTGGCCACGCTTCACTTTCTGCCCACAGATTCTACATATACCCATATTCGGCTCCTCCGGTGTCTTAGCAAAGAACTGCCACACCGCCGAGTATCGGATTTTACCGCCAACGCTTCGCACTGAGTGACTACTACCGCCGCTGCCTCGCTGAGCCCCTGTGCCGCTACTTTCTTGGACCTGCGAAGCGGGTTTTTTACCCCGTGGCCGCTTGGCTCCCGACGTCACACTGCTGCTATCCTGCTGACTCACAGCCACACAACCCACTTGCTGGCTGCGCCGCTGCCTGACGCGCAAGCTGACGCCCTCTTCTCCTGACGATGATGAAGCCCTTGCCTCCCCCAGCTCCCAAGTGCGGTCGACTACATCATCATCTATTTGTGTTTCATCGTCACTGCTGTCCTCATCACCGGTCTTGGTATGCAGAGGCTGACCCCTCACAACATGACCTCCCATGCCACTCTCCACATCTATACTTTGCCGCCTACTGCAAGAAGCTGGGGATATTGGCCCTATTTCTTCGCTGCCAAGTAGCTGCTGACTGCCCTCCTCAAATTGTTCATCCTCGCTATATAGTGGATACTATATATGTAGTAAAAATTACAAATTGTAAAACTGAACAACATCATCAGCGGGTTATTTAATGTAAAACTAGTTTTAGATTCTATTAAATTTAAATGCCTTTTATATGAGATATTTTTATATTTTTGGGATATTATATATTTTCAAAATGTAATTTTATATAGTTTGATAATTATCAGAAATTTATTTTTGTTATTGTACTGGTTTAAGTTGAGAAATACGGGACATTTTTTGCCCTGATGGCAAATCTAGCTCCATTTCGACTCCTAAGGCTCAGGCAGACCACATTCACATAGGTCTGCCTGTTCGAGCAGTAATGGACCTAGTTTTGCCGAACCAGATTCATATGTGTCTAATATTACGAGTGTGGTGCGACACGCCCCCCAGAACACCCTTTCATGTTAGGCGCATTAGAAAGTGTCGAGTCTTACGAACAATGTGCCTAACACATTCACTAGGCACATTAGACATTGTAGACTGCTCACTTAGGCGTATTGTACGCCAGAAAAGGGTGAAAAACACGATCATACATGTCTCCCCAGGTCTTCAAGTCTGATGTGTTCCTGGCATGTAGTACTTCGTACCCACCAAAAGTGGTCTAAGGGTATGGTCACACAACATATTTGCGGGGCTTACTTCAGCACGTAATTTCACTGCAATGCACCCGAAGTACGCTCCCGAATACGGTAAAATCATAGCACTCATTGAGTGCTATGATAAGCCGACATATAGCCCAGCGCACAGTATACTCCAGTGAAATGTAATGACGGAGAAAATTAAAGTGAATAGGAGGTCGGCCGTAGCGCTGTTGAAACTATGTGCTGGCCAGCGTGTAATTTCAATCTCAGGTGTATTGCGATGCGCACAGGTACATGTCTCAATACGCCGTGTGAACCCACCCTTAGAAAGGGAAACATGCATCTACAACAGGGTTGGTTTTTAGCCTACTATGTCTGCTTCCGTCCTATAGTAGAGCTACTATAGCTTGAAGAAAAGTTGGCTATGAAGAATACTGGCTATAATAGAAAGATATTAGTACACACAGGGCCTCATTTATTAAAACTATCTTTCTTTGTTGCCCATAGCAACCAATCAAAGCTCAGCTTTAATTTTTCCCGACCAGTATAAGAAATTAAATCTGAGCTCTTGTTACTATAGGCAACAACTTCAGTTTAATTGTTAGACAGTTTTGATAAATAAGGCCCAAAGTGTTTTGCAGCTTGCTGCATATGGAGCTATGGAGTATATTTAGAAGCTGACCCATGATCATCACCAAAAGTGACTACATTGGGCATATAAGTGGTCTGGTCTGATCAATCATTACATTACGTGGAAAGAAGGCAAACATCCGAGACAGTGTAATGCCGTGGACAGTGTTCTCCTGGGAAATTTTGAGTCCTGCTGTTCATGTAGATGTTACTTTGACTTGTACCACCTACCAGTACATTCCTGCTGGCCAAGAACAACCCTTCATAGCAACAGTATTCCCTTATGATAGTGGCTTTTTTCAGCAGGATAATGAGCCCTGCCAAACTGCAAAAATTAACTCCTAGAAGACATTCATAAATGTCACTTTACAGAAAATCCAATGAATAGAAGTACTCATATGCCCATTATTGTGTTACAGATACAATGCTGCCTATAAAGAATCTGCTACCGATATACAGGAACCAGGGGATTGTCGGAGGAAGTTACAGTTAGTAAGTTTACAGTTCTATTCCTGATCTTTCCACTTGTTCATGGATGGGATTTAACTAAACATGGGCAGATTAAGTTAGTACTGTGACTTTATTGAAGAGTACATATTACAAAAAATGATAGTAGATGAAATGATAAGACTTATCTCTAATACATGTCATTAGCAAATAAGAGGGTTTACTTCAGTATCACAGGCAAACAGGTTTTACTTTTACTTTTCTTGGGCAGGGATCATTATCTAATAGGATTCCTTCTGTGTGAGATACAATATCGCTGCATATACACTGCAGCAGACACAGCACACTGAGGACCTAGTGTGACAGGGTTAACCTATTGCTTCCAGCCTCCTCCTCTATAGCACACAGGCATCCATATTACACTGCTTTTGGTGTAATAATAATCAGCACAGAAATAGCAGCCCAGAGTTTCAGTGTGCTCATGATGTAGACTTCCCCCTGCACAATGGACTATTCCAGCTCAGAAGCAGTTGGTTTTACACAGCTTTCAACATAGTAATCCATCAAGCTGCCAGGTGCTAACTTTGGCTGATTTCACTCCTGTCTTAAAGGGCCAGTACTTTTTAAAAAAAACTGAATTACAGGTGAAATGCTTTGATTTTCCTAATGAAGCATATTTATGGAAATGTTTGTATTTTAGGCTCCTGTAACTTCATGAGGTGATAGGTCCTCTTTAACCATGGGAGAAGTCAGGCAGTAGGGCTCACTTTTGGACTATGTTTGCTTTATTTCCTTTCGGTATATGGTTTATGCGCAGGACATAAAAGCATGGTCAACTGGCACATAAAATTTAGGAACAGGAAACAGAGCGAACATAGTCCACTTTATTTGTCTAGATTCATAATGGCCAATACTGACAGCTCACTTATTCCTCCTCCCTGTAAAATGATCTCTGCACAGGCCACACAGCATGCTCATACCTCCCAACTTTTAGAGATTGTAAAGACGGACACATCAAACCATGCCTCTGACCACACTCAAACACATGACATTACACCAGAACATGCTTCTAACCACCCCCCACCTAACACAATCATCTCCAGCAGGCTAGCGCCAACACAATAGTGGCATTACTGGGTCTGTAAATAAGCATTTATATAAAGTAATGTATTGTATATACAGAAATTCATACAAATAGCTGTAAGACAATATTCTATGGATGATACTGCTATATAGTGGTCATACAGTAACCACAAAATACTGCTACACAGAGGGCAAATATCACTGTACTGTTACTGAAAAAACCGAGAGTGTTATTGTCAATGATACCGCTATACAAAAATCAAATAATACCTACACACTGTGACCACATATCACCACTACATAGAGACTGAATAACACAACCACACCATGACCTTATATCACAACCACATAGTGACTAAATATTACAACAATACAATAACCACATAGTGACTAAATAATGTTACTACATCATGACCAAATATCAACATATCACACTACATAGGGCAACATGTATGATTTTTAGCGCCCAGGCACCATTTTTTTGCATGCATTTGTAGAGTAAAATGCGCACATCATAGATTTATTGCTTTCTAGCTACAAAGCGACACTTCTGGCTCAGGTAAACCACTTAAAGTGGTGTATCTGTTTCAGCAGTAATGTGTCTGGATTTACCGGTCAAAAGTCATAATCGTATGGTTGTAGTGCGACACGCCTCCAGCATGCCCCCGATCTCAGGCGCATTACAAAACTTTAATGCCTGATATTAGAGTGTGCCTGTTTAAAAATATACACATAACAATAACAGCAGCACACAAAAATAGAATACGTTGAAAAAAACTTTCTGCTTTAAAAAAAAAAAGTTTTTTTTGGGGTTCTTTGTTCACACTTTTGCAAAAAAATTGTTAAAAGTACCTTCGATTTTCAACGAGCCCTCAATGCGGGTGGGTCCTAATACGTTTAATAACGCTATTTTTCTCTGTGGTCCATCCGACCTCCCTTTCGAATGTGAAGGCACCAGTACAAAATAAACTGCATGATTAAAAAGTCTTGTAGATGGGTGGAGTGCTAAAAACTTTTTTTAATCTGCATGTATAAATGTACACAACAGTGTTAAGGTACAGGCTCTATGTATTATAGTAAAGCTGTGTTTAAAGTTATATTTTAACGTTGGTTTTAAAATGAGGTTGATGTAATCAAGGGGGTGTTCCTTGTATGACCATTTCCTATATAAATTGGGTACTATGTATTCACCAATGCGACCGTGATCAAGGGCTTGGACTATTAGCCCGAAATTTTTGGTTTGTTTTCTAGGGTACCCTTGCACGTATGCCTAAAAAAAATAGCATTTTTTTTGCCCCAGCCCGTGGTTCGGACATTTGATTCTTTCTTTCTTCAGGTTCCTATAGTCAATTTACTAGTTACATGTTATACGGTTGAAAGAAACCGTGTCCATCAAGTTAACCAAGGGTGGGGAAAATTGGGTGATGGGGGAGAGACAAGACATTAAAACAAAGCCCCACCCCCTGGTTTTAAACCCCTGGAAAACAAAGGAAGAACCAATTTGCTCCAGAAGACCCTATCTCTGACCCCCCGAACTCCCCTGCCCGGATCCAGAATTTTTCAAGCTAATACCATTTTATTTTTTGTTCCAGGTAGGTATCTAAAACCTTTTTTGAAACTCTCTACAGTTCCTGCTGTGACCAGCTCCTTAGGCGGTATTCTCAGTTCACAGTTTTACAGTGAGGAAGTCTTTCCTCTGGGATTGAATCCTTTTTTCTTGTCGAGGGATGTCCCCCTTTTCTTTTGAGGGGGGGTTCACTTAAATAATTTTTCCCATAGTTTTTGTGGGACCATTTATATATTTATATAAATTAATCATGCCCCCCCGAAGCTGCCTTTTTTCAAGATAAATAAGTTAAATTCTACTGAAACCCCTCCCCATATGGCTGCGAAAGCGTTATTAAAAAAGCTTTGAACCCGCGACAGGCAAAATGGGGGTCCATTAATCAGGGGCCAAAAAAATTTAAAAAATAATGATCGAAAAAAAAAAAAATTAGCAAAAAAAAATGTAACCAATATCTTGTTTTCATTAGTAAAAAGGATCTAGGTAATACATTCCCTTTTAAGTCTAGAGAAATTAGCGTCTTAAACTCACACTATCAGATGCTTTACATGACAATTTGCAGGGGTCAGACTTTTGCTTATAT